>CANNZV010001962.1:120550-161918 GCA_947561585.1 Caprella mutica
TATTCACCTATCCACCGCTATGACCAGGACTGAGAAGATGGCCGCCTGGACAGACAAAGTGGTGAGAGCTTTCCACACGAGGCTGTAGTAGTCTTCAGCTGCCCCTGTGACCAAAATAACGCCCCTCTCTTCTTTCACCAGCACCTGAATGCGACTGAAGAGTCTTATGGCTTGGATTGGAACAACCACCATCGTGGAGATGAGGTTTGCTGATGTCAGTGAAAGTACAAACCTGAGGGTAGAGAGAGAAGCTGTTAAGACTGTAAATTAGGATATAGATAATGTTGTTACAACAGCCAGTCTATGTACAGGTAAAGCTGTTACAACAGCTAGTCTATGTACAGGTAAAGCTGTTACAACAGCCAGTCTATGTACAGGTAAAGCTGTTACAACGGCCAGTCTATGTACAGGTAAAGCTGTTACAACAGCCAGTCTATGTACAGGTAAAGCTGTTACAACAGCCAGTCTATGTACAGGTAAAGCTGTTACAACAGCCAGTCTATGTACAGGTAAAGCTGTTACAACAGCCAGTCTATGTACAGGTAAAGCTGTTACAACAGCCAGTCTATGTACAGGTAAAGCTGTTACAACAGCCAGTCTATGTACAGGTAAAGCTGTTACAACAGCCAGTCTATATACAGGTAAAGCTGTTACAACAGCCAGTCTATGTACAGGTAAAGCTGTTACAACAGCCAGTCTATGTACAGGTAAAGCTGTTACAACAGACAGTCTATGTACAGGTAAAGCTGTTACAACAGCCAGTCTATGTACAGGTAAAGCTGTTACAACAGCCAGTCTATGTACAGGTAAAGCTGTTACAACAGCCAGTCTATGTACAGGTAAAGCTGTTACAACAGCCAGTCTATGTACAGGTAAAGCTGTTACAACAGCCAGTCTATGTACAGGTAAAGCTGTTACAACAGCCAGTCTATGTACAGGTAAAGCTGTTACAACAGCCAGTCTATGTACAGGTAAAGCTGTTACAACAACCAGTCTATGTACAGGTAAAGCTGTTACAACAGCCAGTCTATGTACAGGTAAAGCTGTTACAACAGACAGTCTATGTACAGGTAAAGCTGTTACAACAGCCAGTCTATGTACAGGTAAAGCTGTTACAACAGCCAGTCTATGTACAGGTAAAGCTGTTACAACAGCCAGTCTATGTACAGGTAAAGCTGTTACAACGGTCAGTCTATGTACAGGTAAAGCTGTTACAACAGCCAGTCTATGTACAGGTAAAGCTGTTACAACGGTCAGTCTATGTACAGGTAAAGCTGTTACAACAGCCAGTCTATGTACAGGTAAAGCTGTTACAACAGCCAGTCTATGTACAGGTAAAGCTGTTACAACAGACAGTCTATGTACAGGTAAAGCTGTTACAACAGCCAGTCTATGTACAGGTAAAGCTGTTACAACAGCCAGTCTATGTACAGGTAAATCTGTTACAACAGCCAGTCTATGTACAGGTAAAGCTGTTACAACAGACAGTCTATGTACAGGTAAAGCTGTTACAACAGCTAGTCTATGTACAGGTAAAGCTGTTACAACAGACAGTCTATGTACAGGTAAAGCTGTTACAACGGCCAGTCTATGTACAGGTAAAGCTGTTACAACAGACAGTCTATGTACAGGTAAAGCTGTTACAACAGCCAGTCTATGTACAGGTAAAGCTGTTACAACAGACAGTCTATGTACAGGTAAAGCTGTTACAACAGCCAGTCTATGTACAGGTAAAGCTGTTACAACAGCTAGTCTAAGTACAGGTAAATCTGTTACAACAGCCAGTCTATGTACAGGTAAAGCTGTTACAACAGACAGTCTATGTACAGGTAAAGCTGTTACAACAGCTAGTCTATGTACAGGTAAAGCTGTTACAACAGACAGTCTATGTACAGGTAAAGCTGTTACAACGGCCAGTCTATGTACAGGTAAAGCTGTTACAACAGACAGTCTATGTACAGGTAAAGCTGTTACAACGAACAGCTTGTGCACTAAATAATGAGTTTTTATAGACAACTCTGTCCATTATAGTTTTTATTCAGTTGGGGATTGAACCTTTGTATGTTTTCTTTACGTAAGATTGAATAAATACCGATATTCGATAGTGGTAAAAATAATATTATAATTAGGTTGTGGTGATGCACATTAACATTAGGTACACATCATCACTTTACAATACTCTATATACTATGATTGTTATGACGAAATTGTTATACCAGTGAAGTTAAATATTATTATCATTTTACCATTCAATATATATTGAATGTTGTGAAAATATAGATATATGCTTAGCATATCTATATCATTCATTTTTCCAACTATAGCTTTCATGCAATTTAAACCCGTTCACGTATATATAAAAAGCATTTTTATTCAATAGATATCCAAAAATAGAAACTACATCAACTTTTTAGTCCTCTTTTTAAAGTTACCGGAAGTGTTCATAAGATCTCCGTTACAGAGTAACCACACTCACACAAGAGTGTAACAGAGTAACTGGGGAGAAGTCCAAAGAATTACCATGCAAGCTTCTGATATCAAAGGATTCAAAGCAACTAAAAAATACGAGAAAACGTTTCTATTTTTTGGTTTTTATGCACAAAGTGAAAATGCATGAAATGGAAAGAAAGAAATGGAAGAAAAGGCTTTTAAATGCTTTAAATGGAGGTCACAATCTTCTGTGCTATAACTTGTATTTTTATATTTACTTGAAAAAAATGTCATAGTTATACAACCTTTAAAAGAAATATGTCATTTTAATATTCAATAAATAATTCATATTAATTTTTGTATTTTTAAAACAAAATCAATCAATTTGATATGTAAAATAATAATTAAATATTAATTATATTTTTTTTATCTTGAATTCATGTTTTGTTGAAATTAATATTTTTTTTTCATTTTATTCATTTAATGTATCTATTAAATTAAAAAGTAGCTCTTTTGAAAAGACTAGGTACACATTACTAATTAATTCAACTTACTATTCAAATGCAAAAGCAACAAGCTAATTTTCCCTTTCTAAAATCATTCTTGCAATAATATCCTCTAGCTTGAAATAACACCCCGTCATTTGCGCTCTTTTCCTTCTTAATCCAGGCAATTTATCCTAAATGACCCTAGGCGTGAAGAATATTTGCCTTTGCCTGTTTGACCTAGATACTTTGACCCATTTTGCACCACATCGCAAAATAAATCCCCGGGATAACACCTCGAGGTTCACTGCAGGAGAAATATTCAATTCGGGAAATTTCCATATCATGAATGTTCTTGTTATAAAATGAAAAAATTCTCTAAAATGAATATCTTCAACTATAATATGAGTAAAACTATGAATATAATATCTATAAATGCAGATGAATTATATTAATTTTCTTAAATGCTAAAGATTTTTCATGTACTTAATATTGCTAAAATATTCAATGTAAATATATGTTCAAGATTTCAGTAACAAGAAATTCTTTTGTTTAAACTTTAATAACGAAAGAAAAATCCGTAGTTTGCATAGCGACCTTTCAGGGGAGATATCAGGGAAAATCTTATAACACTATAAACAGTTTGGCCCCATTTACCTGTTTGAACTAACAGTTAGGCCCCATTTACCTGTTGTAACTAACAGTTAGGCCACATTTACCTGTTGTAACTAACAGTTAGGCCACATTTACCTGTTGTAACTAACAGTTAGGCACCATTTACCTGTTGTAACTAACAGTTAGGCACCATTTACCTGTTGTAACTAACAGTTAGGCCACATTTACCTGTTGTAACTAACAGTTAGGCACCATTTACTGTTGTAACTAACAGTTAGGCCCCATTTACTGTTGTAACTAACAGTTAGGCCCCATTTACCTGTTGTAACTAACAGTTAGGCCCCATTTACCTGTTGTAACTAACAGTTAGGCCACATTTACCTGTTTGAACTAACAGTTAGGCCACATTTACCTGTTGTAACTAACAGTTAGGCACCATTTACTGTTGTAACTAACAGTTAGGCCCCATTTACCTGTTGTAACTAACAGTTAGGCCCCATTTACCTGTTGTAACTAACAGTTAGGCCCCATTTACCTGTTGTAACTAACAGTTAGGCCCCATTTACCTGTTGTAACTAACAGTTAGGCCACATTTACCTGTTGTAACTAACAGTTAGGCCACATTTACCTGTTGTAACTAACAGTTAGGCACCATTTACTGTTGTAACTAACAGTTAGGCCCCATTTACCTGTTGTAACTAACAGTTAGGCCCCATTTACCTGTTGTAACTAACAGTTAGGCCCCATTTACCTGTTGTAACTAACAGTTAGGCCCCATTTACCTGTTGTAACTAACAGTTAGGCCCCATTTACCTGTTGTAACTAACAGTTAGGCCCCATTTACCTGTTGTAACTAACAGTTAGGCCCCATTTACCTGTTGTAACTAACAGTTAGGCCCCATTTACCTGTTGTAACTAACAGTTTGGCCCCATTTACCTGTTGTAACTAACAGTTTGGCCCCATTTACCTGTTGTAACTAACAGTTAGGCCCCATTTACCTGTTGTAACTAACAGTTAGGCCATATTAAGATGCACTTGCAATTCATTTATATCTTAAATAGGTTTTTGAGCTTCTTGAGCCTTGATTACATAAATAACTAATTAATTTTGTGTTATGTATTCTTGAATGAATTGTTTCACTTACCTGTTTGAAATGGACCTTAAAGGTTTTTTCTTGTAGAAGATGAGGAAGACCAGAGCATTCACCACTGTGCCGAATGTGAAGATGAAGAAAAGTATCACAGCGCCACCTAGAGGCTCTGCAAATAACAAGAGAGTAAGAAGTTACTTGAACATTATGCTTAATATAGGAAATTTCTGCCAAAATATGAATAAATGGAATATTTTAGAATAGGCATTGAATTAGAATGCCTTCATTATAAAGTTTTAAATAGTAGAATTTTTTTTTTGTATAAAGGAAATTTGATTATTTTGGAAAAATATAAAATTTTAATTTTTTTTTAAATTGAAAAGTTTAATACTTTTTTAAATTGAAAGCTGAATATCTTTTTTAAATAATAAAGTTGAATATATTTTTCAAATAGGAATTACTAGTTGAATTTTTCTTTTAAATAGAAAATTTGATTTTTTTTAAATAGAAAAGTTGAATTTTTTGGAAATATGGAAAATAATTTTTTTTAATGAAAAGTTTTAATTTTTGAAAAATATAGAAATTGATTTCTTTTTCTCGAAAAAAGTGCCCTGCATGTATAACTCAATAATTACCCGCTGTCCCTTTCCCTAGATCTTTTTTAGGAGTCCTGTCCCTAAAATATTAAAGAGAACTTCAGCTGTTCTTAGGATGGAACTTGGCTCATTTTTATAATGATTATAATGGCATATTTTTCATTCGTTATCAAGTGAGGAGATTTTACAGTTTATTAATGAATGACTTTGAACATGTGATCATAGATTAGTTTCTTCATTATCATTTTAATATGATTTACATTCAACTTGTCTGAATATATTATTTATTAACATCTTATGTTCAATATTTATTTACAATCTAATCTAAGTTTTTTATATTACTTATTTCTATGATACATATAGTAAATATTAAATACTCATTACTATAATAAATACATTATCAAAATAGTTATCTGAATATGAAAGGGAAAAAAAGAACACTATGCGTAAACTCTGTTCTTCTATAGTACGGTCGTGGAAACTACAAACCAATCAGTATATCGATTTAGTATTTCACTTTATTATCCTCTTTGTTATGGAGATTTTCCACTGTAATATAGCAAATATGTGATATTAAATAAATGTTCGGTATTATCATCTTAAATACCATAAACTAAAACTTATTGTACAAGAAATTACATAACTGTATTTGTTTAAAAAAAACTAATTTTATACATTTTACTAGGGATATTAGTTTTTCTATTGAGTTGAATTAAACCAAATCAAATGAAATATAATAATTAAAATACAATTGTATTCGTACCGTAAAATTGACGGCATTAAATTTTAATATTACATCTCATGTACCCTATAATAATGATTGGTAAATATTTAAATATTAATTTGCATTATCCCAGCTAGCAATGTTTCTTGTGCCAATATTGGCAATATTGAGACAACATTGGCAATATTGGGACAACATTGGCAATATTGGAACAACATTGGCAACATTGGGACAACATTGGCAACATTGGGACAATATTGGCAATATTGGGACAATATTGGCAACATTGGGACAACATTGGCAAAATTGGGACAACATTGGCAATATTGGGACAACATTGGCAATATTGGGACAACATTGGCAAAATTGGGACAACATTGGCAATATTGGGACAACATTGGCAAAATTGGGACAACATTGGCAATATTGGGACAATATTGGCAACATTGGGACAACATTGGCAAAATTGGGACAACATTGGCAATATTGGGAAAACATTGGCAACATTGGGACAACATTGGCAATATTGGGACAACATTGGCAATATTGGGACAACATTGGAAATATTGGGACAACATTGGCAACATTTGGACAACATTGGCAATATTGGGACAACATTGGAAATATTGGGACAACATTGGCAACATTTGGACAACATTGGCAATATTGGGACAACATTGGCAATATTGGGACAACATTGGCAATATTGGGACAACATTGGCAATATTGGGACAACATTGGAAATATTGGGACAACATTGGCAACATTTGGACAACATTGGCAATATTGGGACAACATTGGCAATATTGGGACAACATTGGCAATATTGGGACAACATTGGCAATACTGGGACAACATTGGCAATATTGGGACAACATTGGCAATATTGGGACAACATTGGCGATATTGGGACAACATTGGCAATATTTGGACAACATTGGCAATATTGGGACAACATTGGCAATATTGGGACAACATTGGCAATACTGGGACAACATTGGCAATATTGGGACAACATTGGCAATATTGGGACAACATTGGCAATATTGGGACAACATTGGCAATATTGGGACAACATTGGCAATATTTGGACAACATTGGCAATATTGAGACAACATTGGCAATATTGGGACAACATTGGCAATATTGGAACAACATTGGCAACATTGGGACAACATTGGCAATATTGGGACAATATTGGCAACATTGGGACAATATTGGCAACATTGGGACAACATTGGCAAAATTGGGACAACATTGGCAATATTGGGACAACATTGGCAATATTGGGACAACATTGGCAAAATTGGGACAACATTGGCAATATTGGGACAACATTGGCAAAATTGGGACAACATTGGCAATATTGGGACAATATTGGCAACATTGGGACAACATTGGCAAAATTGGGACAACATTGGCAATATTGGGAAAACATTGGCAACATTGGGACAACATTGGCAATATTGGGACAACATTGGCAATATTGGGACAACATTGGAAATATTGGGACAACATTGGCAACATTTGGACAACATTGGCAATATTGGGACAACATTGGAAATATTGGGACAACATTGGCAACATTTGGACAACATTGGCAATACTGGGACAACATTGGCAATATTGGGACAACATTGGCAATATTGGGACAACATTGGCAATATTGGGACAACATTGGCAATATTGGGACAACATTGGCAATATTGGGACAACATTGGCAATATTGGGACAACATTGGCAATACTGGGACAACATTGGCAATATTGGGACAACATTGGCAATATTGGGACAACATTGGCAATATTGGGACAACATTGGCAATATTGGGACAACATTGGCAATATTGGGACAACATTGGCAATACTGGGACAACATTGGCAATATTGGGACAACATTGGCAATATTGGGACAACATTGGCGATATTGGGACAACATTGGCAATATTTGGACAACATTGGCAATATTGGGACAACATTGGCAATATTGGGACAACATTGGCAATACTGGGACAACATTGGCAATATTGGGACAACATTGGCAATATTGGGACAACATTGGCAATATTGGGACAACATTGGCAATATTTGGACAACATTGGCAATATTGAGACAACATTGGCAATATTGGGACAACATTGGCAATATTGGAACAACATTGGCAACATTGGGACAACATTGGCAAAATTGGGACAACATTGGCAATATTGGGACAACATTGGCAATATTGGGACAACATTGGCAATATTGGGACAATATTGGCAATATTTGGACAACATTGGCAATATTTGGACAACATTGGCAATATTGAGACAACATTGGCAATATTGGGACAACATTGGCAATATTGGAACAACATTGGCAACATTGGGACAACATTGGCAACATTGGGACAATATTGGCAATATTGGGACAATATTGGCAACATTGGGACAACATTGGCAAAATTGGGACAACATTGGCAATATTGGGACAACATTGGCAATATTGGGACAACATTGGCAAAATTGGGACAACATTGGCAATATTGGGACAACATTGGCAAAATTGGGACAACATTGGCAATATTGGGACAATATTGGCAACATTGGGACAACATTGGCAAAATTGGGACAACATTGGCAATATTGGGAAAACATTGGCAACATTGGGACAACATTGGCAATATTGGGACAACATTGGCAATATTGGGACAACATTGGAAATATTGGGACAACATTGGCAACATTTGGACAACATTGGCAATATTGGGACAACATTGGAAATATTGGGACAACATTGGCAACATTTGGACAACATTGGCAATACTGGGACAACATTGGCAATATTGGGACAACATTGGCAATATTGGGACAACATTGGCAATATTGGGACAACATTGGCAATATTGGGACAACATTGGCAATATTGGGACAACATTGGCAATATTGGGACAACATTGGCAATACTGGGACAACATTGGCAATATTGGGACAACATTGGCAATATTGGGACAACATTGGCAATATTGGGACAACATTGGCAATATTGGGACAACATTGGCAATATTTGGACAACATTGGCCCGAGAATTATTGCTACTTGGGACTAAGTTTCACCTTTCTGTTCACTTTAAATAATCTTTGTCTAAATTTAGTATCTGTGCCGCATTACTCAGTCACTTGAGACTCTAAAGAAATGAAGTAAAGTTTGTCGAGTGGCTATTAAAATAACAACGGTGAGGTATTTTCAAGATACAATCTACTGAATAGAAACATGTCTGGAATAGAGTTTATAATGGGGTTTATGTAAGACCAATAAAAATCTAACATATTCTTTTTTCGGCTTTTCAAAGAGGTGAAGGGTATGTTCTTAATTATCGGTCAGTTCTCCATTTTCGGAAAAGTAAGAAAAAACGATATAATAATAATCTTTATTTTAATTGGTATCCCTGATACCTGCAGGTATCATGGATACCAATTAAAATAAAAATTAAATAATTATTATTATATCGTTTTTTCTTACGTGTTCGAGAATGGGGAACTGACCGATAATTAAGAACATGCCCTATTTCTAATTTTTGTAACACTGTAGTTTTTGATTGAGTTTAGACGTAACGGGATTTCTACGGTTTAGGTAACTATTCTGTTTTTCTCGTTTTTAATTGGAAAAAATATCGTTTTTTATAAATTAAAATCAAAAGGTACTTTTAAGATTAGAGCTTTCGAATAGAAAAATATCTATGCATCGTCAGGTACAAGAAGTAACAACCTAGACCTAACAATGAATTTTCTGACCAACTGCTGTGCATTGCATAATATCGATACAGTTGAATGTCTTTCTTATTTTTTCTTTTTCCTGATGATGAATCGCATTCTTCCTATTCCAAATCTGGAAACCATATAATGCCTTCAACATGTACGATTCGAATCAAACTAAAGAGAATATGAACATTTCGTTATGTAAATATCTATCACATACTGAAGTGTTACAGTAAATATAAAAGAACATAGCACCTCAATACCGAATAGACTGAAAATGAATGTTTTACGCAATCGAATGCTATTTCGAAACCTTATTTTAGTATGTAAAATTCGTTTCTTTCTCCCACTTTGAATGTGTCAGAAGTGGTCAGTTTTTATACTAAGGTTATATACTAAAATATGGATGACGCAAAAGTGCAATGTCATGTTTACCGAAAAAAAGGGAAAACACAAAATGGAAAACTGGTGAAAGAATAAAATGAGTAAATAATTAATTATATTTTGCAGGTAATTAATTATCCATTAACAATATTTATGCTGAACTAAAAAATACCATCATTATTGTTTTATCTAAAAATATTAGGAATGAATTATAGTCGATATATGAATATTTCATAAGGACTTTCAAAAATTAAAAAGTCAATTTTCTAGAAAATTAATTTTAATCTAAAGTAGTAAACAAATAAATCGTTCTATAGATTTTTATTGAATAAATAATTAATTTGTATATAATTTGTAGATATTAAATACCTTTTTAAATTATATAAATAGATAATTGTATATATTGAAAACGTAATCTAAATTCACTAGTCTTCTTATATTTAGAATAAGTAACTAAACAATCAGAGCCATTTTCTAGAGCCTTAATTAGATATCTTTAATATGAAGAATCCTAAATCTTGACATTTTCAAATATATGATGAACAATTCGACATGATTATTAGGTAACTTTATGATATACCGAATAGTTATCAATTAATTAACACTAGGAGTAAAGTTAGCTCCAGCCTGTAGCTATGAAGACAATTAAGCGACACTCCCTGCCACTCAAATCAAGAGGAGGAATAACAGAACAAAGCTAATTGCTTGTCACTTTGAACCATCAGGAAATGAAAGGTGACGACTATATTGATATATGGAGCTGATATCAGTGAATTGATTGTAATGAACAGTGTCTACAGGCCTCTATCTACAGTGTCTACTGGCAACTATCTACAGTGTCTAGAGGCCTCTTTCTACCGTGTCTACTGGCAACTATCTACAGTGTCTACTGGCTTCTATCTACAGTGTCTACAGGCTTCTATCTACAGTGTCTAGAGGCCTCTTTCTACAGTGTCTACTGGCAACTATCTACAGTGTCTACTGGCTTCTATCTACAGTGTCTACAGGCTTCTATCTACAGTGTCTAGAGGCCTCTTTCTACAGTGTCTACTGGCAACTATCTACAGTGTCTACTGGCTTCTATCTACAGTGTCTACAGGCTTCTATCTACAGTGTCTAGAGGCCTCTTTCTACAGTGTCTACTGGCAACTATCTACAGTGTCTACTGGCTTCTATCTACAGTGTCTACAGGCTTCTATCTACAGTGTCTACAGGCCTCTATCTACAGTGTCTACAAGCCTCTATCTACAGTGTCTACAGGCCTCTATCTACAGTGTCTACAGGCCTCTATCTACAGTGTCTACAGGCCTCTATCTACAGTGTCTACAAGCCTCTATCTACATTGCCTACAGGCCTCTATCTACAGTGTCTACAAGCCTCTATCTACAGTGTCTACAGGCCTCTATCTACAGTGTCTACAAGCCAATATCTACAGTGTCTACAGGCCTCTATCTACAGTGTCTAGAGGCCTCTTTCTACAGTGTCTACTGGCAACTATCTACAGTGTCTACTGGCTTCTATCTACAGTGTCTACAGGCTTCTATCTACAGTGTCTACAGGCCTCTATCTACAGTGTCTACAAGCCTCTATCTACAGTGTCTACAGGCCTCTATCTACAGTGTCTACAGGTCTCAATCTATAGTGGCCACAGGCCTCTATCTACAGTGTCTACAAGCCAATATCTACAGTGTCTACTGGCAACTATCTACAGTGTCTAGAGGCCTCTTTCTACAGTGTCTACTGGCAACTATCTACAGTGTCTACTGGCTTCTATCTACAGTGTCTACAGGCTTCTATCTACAGTGTCTACAGGCCTCTATCTACAGTGTCTACAAGCCTCTATCTACAGTGTCTACAAGCCAATATCTACAGTGTCTACTGGCAACTATCTACAGTGTCTAGAGGCCTCTTTCTACAGTGTCTACTGGCAACTATCTACAGTGTCTACTGGCTTCTATCTACAGTGTCTACAAGCCAATATCTACAGTGTCTACAGGCCTCTATCTACAGTCTCTACAGGCCTCTCTATCTACAGTGTCTACAGGCCTCTATCTACAGTGTCTACAGGCCTTTATCTACAGTGTCTACAAGCCTCTATCTACATTGCCTACAGGTCTCAATCTATAGTGGCCACAGGCCTCTATCTATAGTGTCTACAGGCCTCTATCTACAGTGTCTACAGGCCTCTATCTACAGTGTCTACAGGCCTCTATCTACAGTGTTAATTCTACTTCATCGAATTAAAGAGGAGATTTCTTAGATGAATCTTCGGCGAGTTACGGAAGACTCATCTTCCCCGAATTATAGCAGGCAGCTCGTAGATGTATCTTCTGCGAGTTATAGAAGACTCTTCTTCCCTGAATTATAGCAGGTAGCTCGTAGATGTATCTACGGCAGGTTACGGAAGACTCATCTTCCCTGAATTACAGCAGGCAGCTCGTAGATGTATCTTCTGCGAGTTATAGAAGACTCTTCTTCCCTGAATTACAGCAGGCAGGTCATAAATGTATCTACGGCAGGTTACGGAAGACTCATCTTCCCCGAATTATAGCAGGCAGCTCGTAGATGTATCTTCTGCGAGTTATAGAAGACTCTTCTTCCCTGAATTACAGCAGGCAGGTCATAAATGTATCTACGGCAGGTTACGGAAGACTCATCTTCCCCAAATTATAGCAGGCAGTTCGTAGATGTATCTTTGGCAAGTTATGGAAGACTTATCAAACACGCGGGTTATCATATTGAATAACTATCAACCAAATCCTTCTTCTGCCATGTACTAGATGGCTCAGTGGATATGTCGCTGACTTCAATTCTCCATGAAACTACAGTAGCAGGTTCGAGTCCCGGACACACCACTTCATTTCTTTCCATTTGATATGTATATAATAATATGTAACATTAAACTAATCGATATAAAGTCAAATACCTTTCAAATGATAATTTTGATTTTATTTAACCCAATAAGTAAATATATATATATATATATATATATACATGCCTAAGAGAATTACCACGAATCTCTCTAAGTGCAGGAAAGATTATAGATAGGAGCCATGTATAAATCATCCTTGAATCTGCTTTAAAATCTTGCTTAAATCGTCGTTAATTCTAGTGTGATTATTGGCGTACTCTTTGTATAAATCTGCTTTAAATCGCACTTGAATCATCGATGATTTAAGGACGGCTACAGTCTGTTATGCATGTGCTTCTTCGATGAATCGACAATCATCCTGCCTTACGAAAAATCTTGGATAAAACGGACACTTCTTCGAATATTTATCGATGATTAATCGTTAATACGGCGATTCATGTTTAGGTACTCTTCCAAAAATCGGCTATAAATCGGCTTAAAAATAAACTGGGTACCCCCTATAGTGAACAAATTTTCCTTTAGTCTGCCATGAATGGTCATCAGTTTTAGAAAACTAATATATGGCTGCTAACTGATTTTTTCATCATTATATGGGGTAGTTCTCTTCTTCAGGAGTCTACATTCACTATAGAGGAGTGTTACTGTATATGTATATATATAACATTTATAATACCACGCTATTGTAACAGTATCAAAGTGATACAGAAAGTCTATACCTGGATCAACTTGTTTGTTTCATCAATTTATTTGAACACAGAAGAAAGTGATACAATTGCTAGCATTAAATTTATCTCAGTGTTACGTAAAAAGAAAAATAGCTGTTTGTTACAATTTGATAGAATAAGCAATGGTGGTAATTTAATATCAAATGTTTTCGTATGCGCAGGGAAAAATTGTTTCCTAACCTCTTCATAAGTTACAATAAATATTTAACAATGAACTGTTTTTTCCAAAGACAACAACATGCTTCAGTAGAAATATCAACGTTGAAATCCTATTTAGATATGAAGGACTGTGAACAAATTACTTTAAGTAGAGCATCTATCATAATCTAAATGTAAATTTACTATAATTTTCAAAGAGGTTAATCTTGAAATATTAGGAAAAGCTACTCTGAAAAATTAGAATGTAAAACCTGTGTTACTTAACAGTGTTTCAAAGACTATAATATGAGTGCTTGACCTGCTTCTAAGTATGCTGAAAAATATAACTGATTTATTACAAGAATTAGGGAAAAGGATTTACCTAGAAATATGTTTCGAGGGTCTAATTAAATATATTGTATCTCTTCAGTCTATTTCAATGCCTTACAATGTTCAGGGGGTGCATGAAAAATACTTTGAGAAACACTGGTGTAATAGGGATTCTTTACCATATATGATTTAAAAATTATCAGATACATTTTTTTTATTTGGACTTCAATAGTTAATTTTAATTATATATTCCCCTATGAATTAAACAGTAATGTAGTTATAAATTGAAGGAAAAGAATGCCATTTAAATGCTGCATTGTAACATATTTGAAATATGAGAAAAAGAATTAGCAAAAAGTATAAAATATGAATTAAAAGCCAAATTTGAAACATGAGGAAAGAAAGAACAATAAAACAGAATTAAAAGCAAATATTATAAGGCAAAGAGTTAACTTATAGATTGAGTGAAATGCTCTGTTGAATGAGTGAAATGCTCTGTAGATTGAGTGAAATGCTCTGTTGAATGAGTGAAATGCTCTGTTGAATGAGTGAAATGCTCTGTTGAATGAGTGAAATGCTCTGTAGAATGAGTGAAATGCTCTGTTGAATGAGTGAAATGCTCTGTTGAATGAGTGAAATGCTCTGTAGAATGAGTGAAATGCTCTGTAGAATGAGTGAAATGCTCTGTAGAATGAGTGAAATGCTCTGTTGAATGAGTGAAATGCTCTGTTGAATGAGTGAAATGCTCTGTAGAATGAGTGAAATGCTCTGTAGAATGAGTGAAATGCTCTGTTGAATGAGTGAAATGCTCTGTAGAATGAGTGAAATGCTCTGTTGAATGAGTGAAATGCTCTGTTGAATGAGTGAAATGCTCTGTTGAATGAGTGAAATGCTCTGTTGAATGAGTGAAATGCTCTGTAGAATGAGTGAAATGCTCTGTTGAATGAGTGAAATGCTCTGTTGAATGAGTGAAATGCTCTGTTGAATGAGTGAAATGCTCTGTAGAATGAGTGAAATGCTCTGTTGAATGAGTGAATTCTCTGTAGAATGAGTGAAATGCTCTGTTGAATGAGTGAAATGCTCTGTTGAATGAGTGAAATGCTCTGTTGAATGAGTGAAATGCTCTGTTGAATGAGTGAAATGATCTGTTGAATGAGTGAAATGCTCTGTTGAATGAGTGAAATGCTCTGTTGAATGAGTGAAATGCTCTGTTGAATGAGTGAAATGCTCTGTTGAATGAGTGAAATGCTCTGTTGAATGAGTGAAATGCTCTGCTGAATGAGTGAAATTCTCTGTTGAATGAGTGAAATGCTCTGTAGAATGAGTGAAATGCTCTGTTGAATGAGTGAAATGCTCTGTTGAATGAGTGAAATGCTCTGTTGAATGAGTGAAATGCTCTGTTGAATGAGTGAAATGCTCTGCTAAATGAGTGAAATGCTCTGTTGAATGAGTGAAATGCTCTGTTGAATGAGTGAAATGCTCTGTTGAATGAGTGAAATGCTCTGTTGAATGAGTGAAATGCTCTGTAGAATGAGTGAAATGCTCTGTTGAATGAGTGAAATGCTCTGTTGAATGAGTGAAATGCTCTGTTGAATGAGTGAAATGCTCTGTTGAATGAGTGAAATGCTCTGTTGAATGAGTGAAATGCTCTGTAGAATGAGTGAAATGCTCTGCTAAATGAGTGAAATGCTCTGTTGAATGAGTGAAATGCTCTGTTGAATGAGTGAAATGCTCTGTTGAATGAGTGAAATGCTCTGTTGAATGAGTGAAATGCTCTGTTGAATGAGTGAAATGCTCTGTTGAATGAGTGAAATGCTCTGTTGAATGAGTGAAATGCTCTGTTGAATGAGTGAAATGCTCTGTCGAATGAGTGAAATGCTCTGTTGAATGAGTGAAATGCTCTGTTGAATGAGTGAAATGCTCTGTTGAATGAGTGAAATGCTCTGTTGAATGAACTAACTCTATGGAATGAGTGAAATGCTCTGTTGAATGAGTGAAATGCTCTGTTAAATGAGTGAAATGCTCTGTCGTATGAGTGAAATGCTCTGTCGAATGAACTAACTCTATGGAATGAGTGAAATGCTCTGGTGAAAGTGATCTCTAACAGGATATTAACTACTCTCCATATGATAGAGATCGAGAGAACCGTTTCCGTCTCTTCCATTTGGCACACGCTAGTTAAAGTGGTTATACATACCTCAGCATGTGAATGTGACTCATACCTCAGCATGTGAATGTGATGCACATTCATGTGAATGTGACTTATACCTCAGCATGTGAATGTGACTCATACCTCAGCATGTGAATGTGACTCATACCTCAGCATGTGAATGTGACTAATACCTCAGCATGTGAATGTGACTCATACCTCAGCATGTGAATGTGACTAATACCTCAGCATGTGAATGTGACTAATACCTCAGCATGTGAATGTGACTCATACCTCAGCATGTGACTGTGACTTATACCTCAGCATGTGAATGTGATATAACAATACCAAGAATGGCTCTGGTTCAGACTATGTAGCACATTAATACATAATTATATATGTTTTTTGATAATATATGTTTACTGTGAAATTAATGTCTTAAAAAATATATAAACAATGAGTTACCGGAAAGAAAGATTTATATTCCTTGGATATGAAGGGAGGAATAGATCCTTCTTGCCTAGGATATTCCCTTAATATCCCAGGAGTATATTCTTCTTGCCTGGGACATTCCCTTATTATCCCAGGAGTATATTCTTCTTGCCTGGAATATAGCTATTGGTTTTCGTTGAATTATTTACAGATGTAGATAGATGATCTTCTTATCATCATCGAACTAATTAATGATTAGGTATTAATTTCCAACTGTGTTTATATAATTTGTATGTGTAACAAAATTAATGAAATTAGTAGTTATGGTCTGCAAAAATTAAATGTAAATAAATCCTACCATTAAATATATGTGGAATAATTCAAATGATATCCGTAGAGGTCGAATTCTCTCTCTGCTTGCTATCGTTCGAAATCCTCAGGCACTTGGAACACGGCATGAAAAAGGTCGAAAAGTGGCGGTAAGTTCTGGCAAAGGGCCAGTAGCGGTTAATGACCTTGACTTTCAAGACCCAGGCTCGTAACTCGCTGCACATTTTATGTACGGTTAAGATGAATCTCCATCTGAAGCTAGTTAGGTTCTTCTCTCTTTGGAATATCTTAAATTAACGGAATGGGGGAAAGAGAACCGTGGAGCTAGTCTTAGATTTCTGAATAAACGATAGATTTAAGCTTCCAAGTATAGTATGTATATTAATATAGAGGATGTATTTTATATATTGTTCTTGTTTTAAAAGTAAATATATGGTTTTAAAAAAATGTGTATATACTTTCTATAAAATTATTTACTTCTTTTGAAAAAATATATATTCCACAGAAGAAAATTAAAGAATGAACATATAGTTACTGAAGTCAAACGTTCAGCTTTAGGTTAGGTCTTCGATGATTTTAATTATGCTTAATTGATTTTCACGTTAGTTTTCCCTCAAATTCCACGATTAAGTTTCAATAGAGTTCACAATATATCAAAATGGCAGAAGACATATGCAGAATATATCGGGGGAATATGTACCAACTTTGGTGATATTAGAGGACGAACGTACGTGAGGTCTGAACGTGCTGACTGTGACAAATGACCTTAGAACGAGTTAGTTTATGTGACCCGTTTGCACAGGGGATGGAACGTGATCATGTTCTATTGAAGAACGGAATGGACGTGATGATATGGAAACAACTATTTCTATACACTCAAATTTGATAAGATAATCCAATGTATTTATTTTTTGGTGCAGTTTCTTTTTAATTAATTAGACCAATAATCTAAATTTAATTAATTTAAAAATAGTATTTAGATTTATTTTCCAATGGATAATGTTACTTTCTCAGCTCATTTAGTTTTGTTATAATTATAAGAGTTCACATCAAAGCAACCATGAAATAACTTTTTACTCATGATTTTATTACTGCATGGAATCTCGCTTATACAGGGTGACTCACAAAAACTTGTTCTCAACTTTGAATTGATAGATAAAATGAATTCAAAAGTAAATAAAAACTAGAGAATGTATATTTCTGCTTGTATCCATTATATCACAGTCATTACTTAAGTTTCATCATTTATTTTTAATTACAATATTTATATCAATTCATAATTTGGTTACACTTGTTTGTGGGTCACCCTGCATATGTGCTTTGCATATCTTTAATATTACATTCCAAAACATGTTAATTCAAATTGAAATAAAAACTAATTTACTATTTTTTATCAATTAACTTAATAATTAGTATTAGACTTTTAAAGAATCAGACTGTTTCATATTTTAAACATTGTATTAGGCTTATATTTTTGTATTTTTTATAAACAGAATTTCAATAAACAATAAACTAAAAACAATTATTATAAAAAGGCTAATTCAAATATAAATTACTTTAAATTTCTATTTTTTATATATGCGTACATTCAAATTTTCTTAAATTGATTTTTTATTTAAGATCCAATTTTAATGAATAAACTACATATTCGATTAATATGGAACAACAATTTCCTCTAAACTAATGTCAAAAAGAAGGATTTATCCTGGGATATTAAGGGAATATCCCAGGCAAGAGGGATTTATTCCTGGGATATTAAGGGGATATCCCAGGCAAGAAGGATTTATTCCTGGGAAATTCCCTTAATATCCACTGAATAAACCTTCCCTGCCATGGATTTTGACTATCCCTATATTTTTATAGCTTTAATGTCCCTTATTGTTTTGCTCACAACATTTAAGTGGTACAAAATATGTTATGGAAATATTATTAAAAAAGAGCAGTCCCTTGAAGCTAGCTAACACTGAGAAAAAATACGAGTCAAATTGACTCAAAATTTGGGTTTTTAGTTTATTCCAAAACTGACTCAAAAATGTGAGTCAATTTGACTCATTCTAATACTTTACTGGAAAACAAGAGTCATATTGACTTTTAATTCATAGTCACATTGACTCAGGTAGAGTCAATCAGGAAAAAAGACTCCAATATTGGAGTTTTGCAGCCTTGACTCAAGCGATGAGTCAGGTTGACTCGCAATTTTTTCTTGGAAAATTAATATCTTAAAATAATTACCATCACCAAAAACATAGAAAATTATAAAACTTGGTAAAAAAAGTTAAAAAGAAATTCTCTTTTGTACTTTTCCAAAACATTTTCTAAAATTTCTTAAATATAATATTGGAAATAGGTACAGTTTGGATTTGGTGCAATTTTTTAAAATTTGAAATAGTTTGGTATACCAAAGATCTTTTGTTTTATTCGTATCTAACTAAAGACTGTAACCAATGTGTCAAATTAGGCTCTATTAGTCTACGGAGATTGATAAGAAAATTTAACTTACTTTATTATGACAATTACTGAAACTGTAACTAAAATAAAGAGATATTGAGTAGGGAAAGTTTTGAATTATCGGACAGTCACACATCTTAAATCACATAAGAAAAAAGTAATAAAATAAAAAGAATTGAATTCAATTAATAGGTTATATAGAATTGCACTTAACTAATATAATAGTGGAATTGTAACATTTTAAGTACCTACTGCAAATCATTGTAAATACAGTAAATTAATTGTAAATACGGTAAGCTAATTGTAAATACAGTAAATTAATTGTAAATACGGTAAGCTAATTGTAAATACGGTATATTAATTGTAAATATGGTAAACTAATTGTAAATACGGTATATTAATTGTAAATATGGTAAACTAATTGTAAATATGGTATATTAATTGTAAATATGGTAAACTAATTGTAAATACGGTATATTAATTGTAAATATGGTAAATTAATTGTAAATACGGTATATTAATTGTAAATATGGTAAACTAATTGTAAATATGGTATATTAATTGTAAATATGGTAAACTAATTGTAAATACGGTATATTAATTGTAAATATGGTAAATTAATTGTAAATACGGTATATTAATTGTAAATATGGTAAACTAATTGTAAATACGGTATATTAATTGTAAATATGGTAAACTAATTGTAAATACGGTATATTAATTGTAAATATGGTAAACTAATTGTAAATATGGTATATTAATTGTAAATATGGTAAACTAATTGTAAATATGGTATATTAATTGTAAATATGGTAAACTAATTGTAAATACGGTATATTAATTGTAAATATGGTAAACTAATTGTAAATACGGTATATTAATTGTAAATATGGTAAATTAATTGTAAATACGGTAAATTAAATATAAAAACGGTAAATTAATTGTAAATTTTTTAAATTGATTGTAAATATGGAAAACAAATTTTCAATATGCTAAATAATTTGTAATTTGATAAATATTTGTAAATATTTTGCACATATTAAATCGAAAGTACTGTTTAAACGACTATTTTTGCTTCATTAATTGAGTCTCATTGAAAGTAAATCAATAGGCATCAGCTTTTAATATCGCTGATGAATAAAAATACAATTGATTGTTTCCGATAACTAATCTTCTGTTAATTTCCACACAGCGGAACTGTACATCAATTCAACATAAACATTTAACAAATAATAAATTGTACACTGCTAATAGGCAATGTGAAAAAATGTAATGTTGCTAATTGAGATGACTACAAATACAGTTATAAATATATATTTACATTGTACAATTTATTATATGCAGGTATTGCGAGTATGATCTGAGCAGTAGCTTTCTTTCAGTCACGAGCCTGAGTACTTTCCAACATTGAAGTAAGTTATTTAAAAAATTTATAAAATTATTTAAGAGATTTTTATTCTGAATAAGATTATTATTTCTAAATTTCATTGTATTTTTTCATTGCATCCAGGAAATTAAAATTAGTAAATTTTAATATCAGATCGTTTTTCTTACATGACCGAAGACGCGAAACTGACTGATAATTCGTAACTTACCCCACCTATCACCGTGCAGTTCACACCCTGTAAATCAGCAATAAGACATCCATTTCCTTGCAACCAATTGATCACTGTGTGTTGTCTTGACGCCACCTGGTGGTCAGTCTGGCATCTAACTCACCTTAATGGCCGTACACACGTAGGTTTTTTAAGTCTTTCCACCAGACTTTTTGCTAAGCTCCTCCTACTTTTTCCACGAGAATTTTAGAAAAACGATATAATTGTAGGAATTTATTTTCCATATTTATATTCAAATTTTCATACTTATAATTATTTAGCAGTTGGTACTTTAAATGTTATAATTTGCACTATTCTTATATTCTCTTGGAAAAAGTAGGAGGAGCTTAGCAAAAAGACTTAAGAGATCCTACGTCAACACTAATTTATGGAATGGGTATATATGTGTGTGAGATTTCTGTGAAATCTATTTGATATTCCATTTTAATTTAATAACTACGTGTAAGATAATAGAATTGCTATATTGATCATATTTGTATGAGTACATTATATATACCGATTTTCTTGTTATTATCAAAATTTATACATATTTTCTTTATTTAGGTATATAGATTTTATAAATTGATTATGAGGTGAATGTAGAATTACGAACATTAATGTGTTACCGTTCATTAAAATCTGTAAAATAAAAATAAATCGAATGTTTTCATTCAATCAATAGCTTCAAATTTCAAAATCTATAACTTTTCTTACTCATTTTTTTCAAATCTATCTAGATGAAAATGTTCATCTTTGAAAAAATGTTAAAATGAAATAAAATAGAAATGTTAAAATCGACTAGCTTCAAAATGAAATTTTCTACATACGCTAAATATTTAAAAAAGACAAAAAGTCTCCTCCTAGCACCAGAATAGCCAATGACATTTATAACTAAAACAAGTCATTGATTGCATTGAATGTCTAAGTCACTGTGACGCATTTCGTCTATACCCAGTGCAAAAATTTGTAACGATTAGCAACGATTATGACACATAAATAAAAGAGCATCACGATACGAGTACCAACCGGAAAAATGGTGATTTATCAAACAATAAATATATTTGCAGTCTACCGTCTTTCGTCGGACACATCAACCAAAAAAAGAGGATAATGTCTTTATTATGATATTTTACGATAAAATACCATCAATATTTACCGTAATGGACAATAACAGACAATGTGCCGATTGTAAATTTCTAACCGGGTATGTCTACGAATGTCGCTGGTGACATTTAGAACATCATAAAAAGAGTTACTCATTAACTAATGTCTCCTGTGATGATGTATAAGATGTTATTTTTCATCATTTTAGAGATATAGCACATATAGTTCATCAAATGTAGGTAAACAATTTCTTCCATTGCTTCCCAAATAAGTTCCCAAACTCTAGGAAATTCAAAATATTTAAATATAAGCCTATATTAAAAGTTACTTTGGTAAGTATCGTTTCTTTCTATTTTTATCATATTTAATTAACTACTAGACGTTTACAATAGGCTTATAATGATTAATAATAAGCTATACTAGTAGCCTTTCATAAAAACCTAAAATTAACCATCAAAGGCAAATAATCTATATAAATAAATAAGCATCCATTACTTACTTTAGTATATCCCTCGTACTTTGTAACTATAAAATCATAGTTATACCTTGTAACTGTAAAATCATTAATTAGTTATACCTTATAACTAGAAAATCATAAATTAGTTATACCTTATAACTATAAAATCATAAATTAGTTATACCTTATAACTATAAAATCATTAATTAGTTATACCTTATAACTATAAAATCATAAATTAGTTATACTTTATAACTATAAAATCAATAATTAGTTATACTTCATAACTATAAAATCCTTAATTAGTTATACTTTATAACTATAAAATCATTAATTAGTTATACTTTATAACTATAAAATCATTAATTAGTTATACTTCATAACTATAAAATCATTAATTAGTTATACTTTATAACTATAAAATCATTAATTAGTTATACCTTGTAACTATAAAATCATTAATTAGTTATACCTTGTAACTATAAAATCATTAATTAGTTATACTTTATAACTATAAAATCAATAATTAGTTATACTTTATAACTATAAAATCATTAATTAGTTATACTTTGTAACTATAAAATCATTAATTAGTTATACCTTGTAACTATAAAATCATTAATTAGTTATACCTTGTAACTATAAAATCATTAATTAGTTATACTTTATAACTATAAAATCATTAATTAGTTATACTTTATAACTATAAAATCATTAATTAGTTATACCTTGTAACTATAAAATCATTAATTAGTTATACTTTATAACTATAAAATCATTAATTAGTTATACTTTATAACTATAAAATCATTAATTAGTTATACTTTATAACTATAAAATCAATAATTAGTTATACCTTATAACTATAAAATCATTAATTAGTTATACCTTGTAACTATAAAATCATTAATTAGTTATACCTTGTAACTATAAAATCATTAATTAGTTATACTTTATAACTATAAAATCATTAATTAGTTATACCTTGTAACTATAAAATCATTAATTAGTTATACCTTGTAACTATAAAATCATTAATTAGTTATACTTTATAACTATAAAATCATTAATTAGTTATACCTTATAACTATAAAATCATTAATTAGTTATACTTTGTAACTATAAAATCATTAATTAGTTATACCTTATAACTATAAAATCATTAATTAGTTATACCTTATAACTATAAAATCATTAATTAGTTATACTTTATAACTATAAAATCATTAATTAGTTATACTTTATAACTATAAAATCATTAATTAGTTATACCTTGTAACTATAAAATCATTAATTAGTTATACCTTATAACTATAAAATCATTAATTAGTTATACCTTATAACTATAAAATCATTTATTAGTTATACCTTTTAACTATAAAATCATTAATTAGTTATACTTTATAACTATAAAATCATTAATTAGTTATACTTTATAACTATAAAATCATTAATTAGTTATACCTTGTAACTATAAAATCATTAATTAGTTATACCTTGTAACTATAAAATCATTAATTAGTTATACCTTATAACTATAAAATCATTAATTAGTTATACCTTATAACTATAAAATCATTAATTAGTTATACCTTTTAACTATAAAATCATTAATTAGTTATACTTTATAACTATAAAATCATTAATTAGTTATACTTTATAACTATAAAATCATTAATTAGTTATACCTTGTAACTATAAAATCATTAATTAGTTATACCTTATAACTATAAAATCATTAATTAGTTATACCTTGTAACTATAAAATCAATAATTAGTTATACCTTATAACTATAAAGTCATTAATTAGTTATACTTTATAACTATAAAATCATTAATTAGTTATACCTTATAACTATAAAATCATTAATTAGTTATACTTTGTAACTATAAAATCATTAATTAGTTATACTTTATAACTATAAAATCATTAATTAGTTATACCTTGTAACTATAAAATCATTAATTAGTTATACTTTATAACTATAAAATCATTAATTAGTTATACCTTGTAACTATAAAATCATTAATTAGTTATACTTTATAACTATAAAATCATTAATTAGTTATACCTTGTAACTATAAAATCATTAATTAGTTATACCTTATAACTATAAAATCATTAATTAGTTATACCTTGTAACTATAAAATCATTAATTAGTTATACTTTATAACTATAAAATCATTAATTAGTTATACCTTATAACTATAAAATCATTAATTAGTTATACTTTGTAACTATAAAATCATTAATTAGTTATACCTTATAACTATAAAATCATTAATTAGTTATACCTTGTAACTATAAAATCAATAATTAGTTATACCTTATAACTATAAAATCATTAATTAGTTATACCTTATAACTATAAAATCATTAATTAGTTATACCTTGTAACTATAAAATCAATAATTAGTTATACTTTATAACTATAAAATCATTAATTAGTTATACTTTGTAACTATAAAATCATTAATTAGTTATACCTTGTAACTATAAAATCAATAATTAGTTATACCTTATAACTATAAAATCATTAATTAGTTATACCTTATAACTATAAAATCATTAATTAGTTATACTTTATAACTATAAAATCATTAATTAGTTATACTTTATAACTATAAAATCATTAATTAGTTATACCTTGTAACTATAAAATCATTAATTAGTTATACCTTATAACTATAAAATCATTAATTAGTTATACCTTGTAACTATAAAATCAATAATTAGTTATACCTTATAACTATAAAATCATTAATTAGTTATACCTCATAACTATAAAATCATTAATTAGTTATACCTTGTAACTATAAAATCATTAATTAGTTATACTTTATAACTATAAAATCATTAATTAGTTATACCTTATAACTATAAAATCATTAATTAGTTATACTTTGTAACTATAAAATCATTAATTAGTTATACCTTATAACTATAAAATCATTAATTAGATATACTTTATAACTATAAAATCATTAATTAGTTATACCTTGTAACTATAAATTCAATATTTATTTATACCTTATAACTATAAAATCATTAATTAGTTATACCTTATAACTATAAAATCATTAATTAGTTATACCTTGTAACTATAAAATCATTAATTAGTTATACTTTATAACTATAAAATCATTAATTAGTTATACTTTATAACTATAAAATCATTAATTAGTTATACTTTATAACTATAAAATCAATAATTAGTTATACCTTATAACTATAAAATCATTAATTAGTTATACCTTGTAACTATAAAATCATTAATTAGTTATACTTTATAACTATAAAATCATTAATTAGTTATACCTTGTAACTATAAAATCATTAATTAGTTATACCTTGTAACTATAAAATCATTAATTAGTTATACTTTATAACTATAAAATCATTAATTAGTTATACCTTATAACTATAAAATCATTAATTAGTTATACTTTGTAACTATAAAATCATTAATTAGTTATACCTTATAACTATAAAATCATTAATTAGTTATACCTTATAACTATAAAATCATTAATTAGTTATACTTTATAACTATAAAATCATTAATTAGTTATACTTTATAACTATAAAATCATTAATTAGTTATACTTTGTAACTATAAAATCATTAATTAGTTATACCTTGTAACTATAAAATCATTAATTAGTTATACCTTGTAACTATAAAATCAATAATTAGTTATACCTTATAACTATAAAATCATTAATTAGTTATACTTTATAACTATAAAATCATTAATTAGTTTTACCTTATAACTATAAAATCATTAATTAGTTATACTTTGTAACTATAAAATCATTAATTAGTTATACTTTATAACTATAAAATCATTAATTAGTTATACCTTGTAACTATTAAATCATTAATTAGTTATACTTTATAACTATAAAATCATTAATTAGTTATACCTTGTAACTATAAAATCATTAATTAGTTATACTTTATAACTATAAAATCATTAATTAGTTATACCTTGTAACTATAGAATCATTAATTAGTTATACCTTATAACTATAAAATCATTAATTAGTTATACCTTGTAACTATAAAATCATTAATTAGTTATACTTTATAACTATAAAATCATTAATTAGTTATACCTTATAACTATAAAATCATTAATTAGTTATACTTTGTAACTATAAAATCATTAATTAGTTATACCTTATAACTATAAAATCATTAATTAGTTATACCTTGTAACTATAAAATCAATAATTAGTTATACCTTATAACTATAAAATCATTAATTAGTTATACCTTATAACTATAAAATCATTAATTAGTTATACCTTGTAACTGTAAAATCAATAATTAGTTATACTTTATAACTATAAAATCATTAATTAGTTATACTTTGTAACTATAAAATCATTAATTAGTTATACCTTGTAACTATAAAATCAATAATTAGTTATACCTTATAACTATAAAATCATTAATTAGTTATACCTTATAACTATAAAATCATTAATTAGTTATACTTTATAACTATAAAATCATTAATTAGTTATACTTTATAACTATAAAATCATTAATTAGTTATACCTTGTAACTATAAAATCATTAATTAGTTATACCTTATAACTATAAAATCATTAATTAGTTATACCTTGTAACTATAAAATCAATAATTAGTTATACCTTATAACTATAAAATCATTAATTAGTTATACCTTATAACTATAAAATCATTAATTAGTTATACCTTGTAACTATAAAATCATTAATTAGTTATACTTTATAACTATAAAATCATTAATTAGTTATACCTTGTAACTATAAAATCAATAATTAGTTATACCTTATAACTATAAAATCATTAATTAGTTATACCTTATAACTATAAAATCATTAATTAGTTATACCTTGTAACTATTAAATCATTAATTAGTTATACTTTATAACTATAAAATCATTAATTAGTTATACCTTATAACTATAAAATCATTAATTAGTTATACTTTGTAACTATAAAATCATTAATTAGTTATACCTTATAACTATAAAATCATTAATTAGTTATACCTTGTAACTATAAAATCAATAATTAGTTATACCTTATAACTATAAAATCATTAATTAGTTATACCTTATAACTATAAAATCATTAATTAGTTATACCTTGTAACTATAAAATCATTAATTAGTTATACTTTATAACTATAAAATCATTAATTAGTTATACTTTATAACTATAAAATCATTAATTAGTTATACTTTATAACTATAAAATCATTAATTAGTTATACCTTGTAACTATAAAATCATTAATTAGTTATACCTTATAACTATAAAATCATTAATTAGTTATACCTTATAACTATAAAATCATTAATTAGTTATACCTTGTAACTATAAAATCAATAATTAGTTATACCTTATAACTATAAAATCATTAATTAGTTATACCTTATAACTATAAAATCATTAATTAGTTATACCTTGTAACTATAAAATCATTAATTAGTTATACTTTATAACTATAAAATCATTAATTAGTTATACCTTATAACTATAAAATCATTAATTAGTTATACTTTGTAACTATAAAATCATTAATTAGTTATACCTTATAACTATAAAATCATTAATTAGTTATACCTTATAACTATAAAATCATTAATTAGTTATACCTTGTAACTATAAAATCATTAATTAGTTATACCTTTTAACTATAAAATCAATAATTAGTTATACTTTATAACTGTAAAATCATTAATTAGTTATACTTTATAACTATAAAACCATAAAAGCTTAGTTATATACTACAACCATAAGTCTTTTCTTAATTATACATAATAACTATATTATAATTAATTAGTTAAAGATTACATGCTAATAGCCATTATTCTCTTTTCCATCTCACATTCCCTGCATTTCCCCACGTCACATCCACTGAACAACCACAGCCAATTAGTGCTAATTAATCTGTCTTAGGATGGGTACTTCAGTTCTAAATTAGAACTGAAAGTACTCTTCCATGTGACACATGTGTTGCCAACTATAATATCTAAAATAACAAATATCTTACTGGGCACTGTATTAACTAATATCGAATATTTGCCTCTAATTACAATATCTAAGATAACAAATATCTTACTGGGCACTGTACTAACTAATATCGAATATTTGCCTCTAATTACAATATCTAAGATAACAAATATCTCACTAGGCACTGTACTAACTAATATCGAATATTTGCCTCTAATTACAATATCTAAAATAACAAATATCTCACTAGGCACTGTACTAACTAATATCGAATATTTGCCTCTAATTACAATATCTAAGATAACAAATATCTTACTGGGCACTGTACTAACTAATATCGAATATTTGCCTCTAATTACAATATCTAAGATAACAAATATCTCACTAGGCACTGTACTAACTAATATCGAATATTTGCCTCTAATTACAATATCTAAAATAACAAATATCTCACTAGTCACTGTACTAACTAATATCGACTATTCAAACCATGGCCTTGGGACATCATATTTCGTATCAATATACCATCACAGTGATTCGATAATTGCTTTACTATTGAAATTATTGAGCTGTTTTCACGTTATTGATGTTAATGGAATTATTGTTATTAGTATTAGTTTCCCGATAGTACATACCTCTTCATATAAAAATGGTATGTGAAATATGCGCGTGAAATAACTTTTCCAGTATGTTTTCAACATTCGTATATATTGAAATACAGTAAGTTTATTGTTGACTATTTAGAAATAAAATTTAAATGATTCGATAATGGAAACTAATTTATATTTTAAACTTAATAATTATGAGCCATGCTAAAACTTTTAATAATGTTGAATAATTAATGAAAATTAGAAACAAAAAGGGTCCCGTGCACCATAATAAAATATATTTACAACATCATTAGAATGAATAAAATTTGAAAGATTAACATTTTAAAGACTATTCGTATTTAATAGTATGACATAGAAACCATAATGCATTAATATGGATTTGCAGTCATAGAGATGGTGATAGTTAAGATTTCTATACAGTGTTTACTAATCTCAAATTTGCAAAAAGAAGATTTGTTAATTGTAATGCTTGTAGATATTTTAAAATTGGTCTGGGTACACGACGATAAAATAATAAAGATTTTATAAATAATAGAGAATTTGAAAATTGTAGTTTCTTAACAGCGGGAAAAAAGCGCGTCGTTTGTTGTTTCAGCGACAATATTTTTAATAAGATTTTCCTTTCAGTGAAAAAAAAACACTCTAGTGTGAACACATTTTAAGAAGAGCATTTTTTCCGCGTTATTTAAAAGTACAAGTGTGAAGCGGGCCAAATAAAGTAAGACCTGTAGACCAATGCTTCATAAAAAGTAACATAAATTTCAATATCACAACAAGAGAATAGTTTCCGTACCTGCCCATTTTAGCCATTGCAGTGTGTTGTTGCTCGTAACATTCAGCATAGTGTGACTGTGGCGTCATCTTCCTGGGTCAGCGTAAGATCCTTCATCAAAATGACGTCATGAGTCATTGTTGACTCGAGGCAAATGATAACCTGTGTACTCTCGACTGACGTTAATGATTAACCATTTCTTATATGAAGTAAAATGATAACCAGTGTCGAGTATTTCAATTGCCAGATTCACTAGAATAAAATGATATCCAGTGTCCAGTATTTCAGTTGCCAGATGCACTAGAATAAAAATGATAACCAGTGTCCAGTATTTCAGTTGCCAGATGCACTAGAATAAAAATGATAACCAGTGTCCAGTATTTCAGTTGCCAGATTCACTAGAATAATAATGATAACCAGTGTCCAGTATTTCAGTTGCCAGATTCACTAGAATAAAAATGATAACCAGTGTCCAGTATTTCAGTTGCCAGATTCACTAGAATAAAAATGATAACCAGTGTCCAGTATTTCAGTTGCCAGATTCACTAGAATAAAAATGATAACCAGTGTCCAGTTTTTCAGTTGCCAGATTCCCTAGAATAAAATGATAACCAGTGTCCAGTATTTCAGTTGCCAGATTCACTAGAATAAAAATGATAACCAGTGTCCAGTTTTTCAGTTGCCAGATTCACTAGAATAAAATGATAACCAGTGTCCAGTATTTCAGTTGCCAGATTCACTAGAATAAAATGATAACCAGTGTCCAGTATTTCAATTGCCATATGCACTAGAATGATAATGATAACCAGTGTCCAGTATTTCAATTAATACTTTACTATGAACTTGTTGCAAGGTTCACAAAAATAAAAATCATAGCTTCAATCGTACTATAAAGAAATTATTGCCAGATTCACCAGAATAGAAAATAATAACCACTGTCAAATAATAATAATTCAGTTGTCAGATTCACCAGAATAGAACAGATGCCTAGTGTCACTAGATTTGTAACACTCTTACATTGTTCCACATACCTAATTACTAATCACCAGATTCTAACATCTGAAAAGAGAATATTGAGTTATAAATAATGTTGCATTAACATAAAATAAGAATAAAATTGTACAACATTTAATAACGTACGTAAATTATTGAAGATGAAGAATATTACATTATAACATTAATAATTCGAGCAGATCAATTAATTATTACATTATATATCTACACCAACGTATCAATGTTGTACATCCCTTTACGACTGGAATAAATTGTTAATTTATTCCAAGGTTCCTATGTGTATAATTAGTAATAAATAGTTGATGTATGTATGTGCTAAATTTAATAATTTTTTTAAAATTAATGATTTTTTCAACAAGTGAAGCGATAGTCACATTCGTGACTAGGCTCCACTCATTCGATTTGTAACAGTCTAGTCCTTTATTTTTATGTGACTAATTCGTCACACATAATGACAATAATTTAACTATACCCCAAATAGTTACTTTAATGCGAATTACAACAGTTTATTAATGGAGATCGCTAAACGCAATGTTTTGGTAATATATTAATTATTCATACATTATTCGACTAGGGTAAGATCTTAATTATCGGTCAGTTCCATAACTTTCTCTCTCAATCTTCAATGGCCCCACCATAACTTTCTCAATCTTCTATGGCCCCACCATAACTTTCTCAATCTTCTATGGCCCCACTATAACTCTCTCTCTGATTATATCCGTAAAGAATAGTACCTAAGTAAACAATTTTCCAATTAACGTTTTTAATTTAACACATTCAATTTATTTTCATGCGCTCTATACTCTTTTAATAAGTTTTCTTTAAGGGTTTATTTGTATGCTCATTAAAATATTACGGCAGTTTCCCCTCAGACTAAAAATGGTTGCGTAGAATCCTTTAGCTTTTTGGATGGCGCTATAAGAGTTCTAATGAATTAGTCATTAAATTGATCGTTACTGAGCTAACGGGGATACGATAGACCCTTTACGGGGATTGAAATGGGGTATACGATAGACCCTCTACGGGGATTGAAATGGGGTATACGATATACCCTTTACGGGGATTGAAATGGGGTATACGATAGACCCTCTACGGGGATTGAAATGGGGTATACGATATACCCTTTACGGGGATTGAAATGGGGTATACGATAGACCCTCTACGGGGATTGAAATGGGGTATACGATATACCCTTTACGGGGATTGAAATGGGGTATACGATAGACCCTCTACGGGGATTGAAATGGGGTTTACGATATACCCTTTACGGGGATTGAAATGGGGTTTACGATAGACTCTTTACGGGATTGAAATGGGGTATACGATAGACTCTTTACGGGATTGAAATGGGGTATACGATAGACTCTTTACGGGATTGAAATGGGGTATACGATAGACCCTTTACGGGATTGAAATGGGGTATACGATAGACTCTTTACGGGGATTGAAATGGGGTATACGATAGACTCTTTACGGGATTGAAATGGGGTATACGATAGACCCTTTACGGGGATTGAAATGGGATATGATCTGAACTATAGGTATATTATCGAATAAAGAATATAAAAAAGATAAAGTTAAGAAATCGTAGTTCAATAATTTGGTTTATGAAAAAGAATTTTATTTTTATTATTCTTTAGTTTATAAATCTATTTGTATTTTTTTTCCCCCAATTTGATTATTTTTATAAAGGTTATTTCAGTTGCTCTTAGGACATTTCTATAGCTTATTTGTATTCTTTCAACTATATCAGTTCATTGTCGAATAACCATGTAACTCATTCCAATTTAAAGTTGGAATACTATGGAAGAAGACTTCTGAAAACGATTGAGGCCCAGGCTTTCTAGACTTAGATAATGAATGGTGATTAATTAAATGCATGCAAAATACTATGAGTTAATAAAAATCTTCTTCTATTCTTAAATAAAAAAAAAAGGAAATCGGGTAAGCCTAATTAATGGTTCTGGGAAAATTCGGTCTCCGAAAATTCGCATTCGGAAAATTCGGTCTGATGAATAAATAAAACTTAGGTATTTAGATATATTCTGGGGGGGGGGGGCGATGTGCAGTACAACAAACTAGCGGATACAACCGCAAGTTGTAGTGAATGTAGAGTCCTGAGTAAGAGAACAACCCCGTATAGTGAACAAATTTTCTTCTTACGTGACCGAAGATATGGAACTGCCCGATTAGTCGAAACCCCTTAAATAGTCCTGATAAGTTGCTCTATATTTAGCGTGTAGCAATCATGAAGAAAATCAATCGATGCGACCTATCATGGGATGGACTTCTCCTGCGTGACTGATATAATAACTAATACTCGGAAATAAGCATAATGGCATATTTGGTGGGTGTCACCACGAGATGTTATGACGTTCAGGAGATGAACATTATTGAAATAATTTGTGCTAACTATGTCAGCTAAAAGGGCAGTTATGGTTGGGCTATAGGAGATTAAGGGGGGGGGGGGCAAGATTCTGTCTCAATCTTCTATGGCCCCACCATAACTTTCTTTCTCAATCTCCTATTGCTCCACTAAAAAAGAATTTTCAAAACGAAACTAATGCAAGATTGTATTAAATGAAGATAATTGTTGTTATAATGGAGTACAGTACGACAGTAACGGTTAATAGTAGAGTCCTCAGTAAAGAAGTAGCCTGCTTAGTGAACATATTTTCTTTAGTCTGTCTTTTTGACGCTGCGTCCAGAATTGTCCGGCTTTGAACTGCTTTTAACCGTACGTTCAAAATACGCGTCTGTGTCCACATGCCATAGAGTTATTTACTATTTAGCGTCATGCGGTAATTAACGCACGGCAAAAAGACGCTCGTGTGCGGTAGTTTTTATAGGAAAAATATCATACTTAAAATAAATTCAAAATTGAAGAATTTATTAAATAATAATAAAATTTTCTTAACATTTTTCCTATCATTTTGATTTTAATAATAAATATTTTATAATTAAATATAATTTATTAATTATAAATATTTAATGAATAATTAATGAAATTTACTATACATATAACCGTTTATTTTTTATTTGTGTTTTGTACGTACGTTACGCCTTTCAGAAAAAGAAGTAAAGTCTTTGACTCGGTATACGGGTTATAAAAACTATATAAAATGATCTAAAGGCTATTATGTTAATAAATTGAATAGAAATTCAACCTTACGCTAAATAAAATAGGAAATGACTAAAGTAGAATAAAAAATTATATTCCTGTACAATTAATAATTAAAATAATATAGATATGAATAAATTTTTTTGAATAATTACATATTGATTTTTTTCAATTTTATTCAAATTAGAGTTTCAGATATATGCATATAATATGTATTCATATAGCTTATTTTCTAAATTCACTTGTTCACCTATATATTCACCTGTATATTTACCTGTATATTCACCTGTATATTCACCTGTATATTCACCTGTATATTTACCTGTATATTCACCTGTATATTCACCTGTATATTTACCTGTATATTTACATGTATATTCACCTACATATTTCCATATATTATTCACATGGATGACATAATAACTGGCTTAACTACAAAGTAATTACAATTTGTTTCTCTTCAGTGAAAGGGCAATTAAATCAACTTCAAAGAAATAAGATAAATTATCTCTATTATATTTACTAAGAACTGTTGTTGCAAAACTCTGCTTGTGATTACCACAACAAATAAACAACTTAAACAACAACAACTATTTACACTAACGCCCACACAACCACTGTCATACTGAGTAACTTGCTATCCGAGAAATAGGAAATCCTCTATAGTGAATAACTGTAGATTGGAAATCCTCTATAGTGAAATGCTGTGTAGTAGAACTCCTGTATAGTGAACAAATTTTCTTGTTCACTTTATTCTTTCTTTATTATTCATGGCAAACTAAAAGAATTTGTTCACTATAGAGTCTACTTCCTTACCCAGGACTGTAAATTCACTATAAAGGATTGCAGTATAGAGGATCTCTACTGTGCACTAATATTCATTTATTCATTTATCTTTAGTTAATAGTAATTATTAAACACTTCACAGAATTCACTGTATTATAAAATCATTTTAGCAATCATTTAAATGCAGTCATAAATGAAACAGCAAATGCGTAAAAAGATAATTAATTTAATAAATAAACTAGAAGGGGAGTATTAATATATTATAATGTTTCATTATAAATCTAATTAGAAGGAAATTAAAATGTTTACCACATTATAATGGAAGCTTATCAGAACTGATGTATATTATAATTAATAAAAGTAAGAACTTTCATGAAATAATGTTTTTAGTTTGTAAATGGAATGCGAATTGAAGTCATTGAAATAACGATGATTTATTAATTACTAACTGCTGAGAATTTTAACTTTTTTAGTTCGAGAGTAGATTGAAGTTGTAATGAAATCAAAATGATAATATTGATATTTACATAATTATTTTTTAATATATTCAATTGTACAGAAATATATGTTTTTTTTTACCGAAGTTATTTCCTATTTTATTTAGCATAAGGTTGAATTTCTGTTCAATTTATTAACATAATAGCCTTTAGATCATTTTATATAGTTTTTATAACCCGTATACCGAGTCAAAGACTTTTCCTCTTTTTCTGAAAGGCGTAACGTACGTACCAAACACAAACACGATTAGAAAATAATAATCGAATAAATAATCGAAATTTCGTGATAATGACTATTATACTTCACTATTTTCAGTTTTAATTTTGAAATTCATCGTATTTTTAATCAATATCTAAAAATATATAAGGAAGATAGTTTCTTATAATCAGTATGAAGATTTGTATACAATCTTTGTTACTGATTGATTTTTATTTAAAAATTATTTATTGATTCTTAAACGTCAATTTTTATTTATTTTTAATCATTTTTAATATATTTTATTTTTAATCCATACTATTTATTGATTTTAAATCATTATTTAAAATCATTAGGTGGCAGTTTAATCTTTTCATTTGATAGTAAATTAATTATTTGACATTACTTGCGATGAATAAGGTTGGTTTATTCCTCCACCATCTGTTACACAATCTTCTGAGTAACCATCATTATATATTAAACTGTCTATCTTTATTTAAACTAGTACAGTACCTGTTATTGTATCTAAATTATATTCGAATGCAAGAATGTATTATGAATAAACATATTCTGATTAAACAAAAAAAATCTCAAAACCAAAACATAATTTTAATAATAATTCTTTAAATATTAGTGTCAGTATCATTGTAGTCCGTAGTCATGATACTGCCACAAATGATTTGTTTTTCCTATTAATGTGTATTTCTTAATAAAAGTGTGACGGACAGACACACAGACAGACAGACGCGGCTCTTATTATAATGTAGATATACAATACTGAAAACAAATAAATTACAATAGTAGTATAGCAATTATTTAATCTGATTGTATTTAAACTAAATGAGACAGTGGTGAGTGGTGAGTGGTGAGTGACAGAGTGGTGAGTAAGTGAGAGACTGGTTAGTGAGAGAGTGGTGAGTGAGTGAGTGGTGAATATCCACACTAATTTATTCATCACATTGAGTTTGTATCTCCATTAAAAGTCTCCAATCGATGAATTTAATTTCCACTTCAATTATAGAACATTTAGTGATTTAAAGTGAAGTGTTGGAGTGACCATTAGTGTAGTGAATGAACAGGGAACTAGATGACTGGCACACGTAGAGCGCATTCCTACGCTGCCGCTTATAAGTAACCTTGACCATCCAATAATCCTTAAGTTATATAAATGACCTTGACCTTTAACTCGTTCGCTCCCAAAATCTAACCAAAAGGTTCCTGGACATTGACCAATCGTCCCACCAAATTTCAGACAATTTGGTTGAATACTTTTTGAGTTATGCGAATAACAAGATGATAAATAAATGAATGCCGGCTGAAATATAACATTCCGCTTCCTGAAAAGGTAAAAGAACAGTGAATAAACAGAAAGAGAGTAAAGACTGCAGCGATATAAGCTCTGTCAATGAAACAGTACCAATATCTCACCTTGCGTGTCAGTGTTTAGTGCGCTATAGCTTGTTATAAAATGCATGGAGTGATTTAGAGACTAATGTTACTCTGCTTATAAAGAGAATGTTAATATAATTATTATATAACTGAGTTAGATATTAAAGATAATTACAGCGTGTATTATTAATTGAAGACGTGGTAATAAATTTGATATACTTAATTTTACCAAGTGATAATAAACCTTATTGCATCTTATCACTATCAAGTATATTTATATTATAATGAACTGACTGGAACACAAACGTCTCTGCCTTGAACCAAGCCCATAAACGTTTGTGTTTGCAGACGTGTGTTTGTCATACGTGTGTTTGTACGTTAATAAAACACGTGCGTGCTTCCAGTCAGTTGGTATTGATCGTGTAAAAGCGAGTCAAGAAGGAACTGTCTCCTCAGCCGGTCTTTCCGAGGGTGGAACGGCAGTCGGGACTGACATTGTTAAAAAAGGGTGTGGAAACTTGTTGTTTTATCTAGCAGTTATTATAAATGCTTCAAGATTTAGAATTATATCTTGAATGTAAGCAAATGAAATAGTAAATAAATGATTAGTAATTCGAGGGTGGAACGGAAGATGGGACTGACTTTGTAGAAAAAGGGTGTGGAAACTTGTTGTTGTATCCCTCTGTTATATAACTATAATTATATCAATATAGTATTATAGGAAATAGTTATATAACTCTAATTAAATCAATACATTATAATTTAATAATATGGAGTTATGTAACAATAATTACGTCAATATCTTATAATAGAAATTAGAGCTATATTAATCTAATTATATTAATAGAACATAGCTGGACACAGTGGAAATTCCATGGAAGTGGGTAATTAACAAATATCTGTTGGTCATTGTCTAATCAACAGAAATCAACGTGTCAGTCGGGTAAACAGTTTAATTATGGCGAGATCATCTTCACCCATCTGTAATCCCCCACCTACACTCCCCCCCCATCTACACTTCCCCCACCTACACTTCCCCCACCTGCACTTTCCCCACCTACACTTCCCCCACCTACACTTCCCCCACCTACACTTCCCCCACCTACACTTCCCCCATCTACACTTCCCCCACCTACACTTCCCCCACCTACACTTCCCCCACCTACACTTCCCCCACCTACACTTCCCCCACCTACACTTCCCCCATCTTCACCCTCCACCTACACTCACAAACCAGTCATTACTATACAGGGTGACCCACAAAGAATTAATATAAATATCGTATTTCTAAGTACACTTACAAGTAACATTAAAATTATGATTTTTTTGCTAGAATCCACTTCAATCCATTCTACCCTCACAGTCATGTGCCTGTATATCGCTAGATGAAATTAAATATAAACTTCAAGACAGTTAGAAGATACACAAATGACAATAGAATAGCGTTTAAATGACTGAATTAACTCCTGTAGATTTAAAGTTATACTAATTCAATTAAAGTGAAGTTTGCTCTTTGAATTCGTACACGTACAATCTAAAGCAACAGTGGTGGTAGACTGGCATGTTCTATTCTACTTTAACTAAATAGTAAGTGACATACACCAACACACGCTGAACTAACTTATAGGTTATGGACTGTTATCTTCTATAGTTTATAGTCAATCTTCTGTACTATAATTATAGCCACGTCTGTCTGTCTGTCACACTTTTATTGGATGAAAAAGAATATTAATATGAAGAACCAATAATATATGGCAGTATCATTGCTACGGGTCAAAATAATATTTAAAATAATGTAAACAAATTGTATTTATTTTTTGGCTTTTGATATAAATTTCTTTGTAAAAAAAGTATATGTGTATCTATATACGTTACCGTATTGGAATATAATTTATATACGGTAACAGGTACTATACTAGTAACTATAGTAATTACTGTATAAAGATACAATAAAAGATATAGAGTTATATATCTTGAATGTAAATGAGTGAAATATTGAGTAGATATGAATGGAGTAAAATTATTAATAGTTAGATGGCTTGAAATTATATGAATTGCCAATGGATCATCAAAGATAGACTTTTCTTTGACTGTACATAACATGAATTAATACAAACACTTTTAAGATTAAAATAGCAATCTATTCAATGGTATTAACTGCTTTCAACTCTCATTGTCTTTAATTTAATTATGCATTTCTATTATTAGATTCAGCAAAGTTAGCTCTATCAGATGGCTTCATCATAATTATTTAAATATATCTATTTCAATTAGTGTCCGAAAATATGAAATCGTCCAATAACTCAAAACACACCCTAACTCTATTTATAGCACATCCCTTCAAAAGTGGACAGTGAAAGTATAAATAAGGGTCTATTTTGCCCATCTTTACGACTCTATCCAATATGCAGATGAGTTTGTATCACTTTTATATAATGATGATATGAGTTTGAAAGAATGAACAAGAATTATGAGTACTACATAAAAAGAGGAAATAGTAAATACCTACATACTTAGTATATAAGAGTAATAAGTAGATACCTACATACTTAGTATATAAGAGTAATAAGTAAATACCTACATACTTAGTATATAAGAGGAATAAGTAGATACCTACATACTTAGTATATAAGAGTAATAAGTAGATACCTACATACTTAGTATATAAGAGTAACAAGTAAATACCTACATACTTAGTATATAAGAGTAATAAGTAAATACCTACATACTTAGTATATAAGAGTAATAAGTAAATACCTACATACTTAGTATATAAGAGTAACAAGTAAATACCTACATACTTAGTATGTAAGAGTAATAAGTAAATACCTACATACTTAGTATATAAGAGTAACAAGTAAATACCTACATACTTAGTATATAAGAGTAATAAGTAAATACCTACATACTTAGTATATAAGAGTAATAAGTAGATACCTACATACTTAGTATGTAAGAGTAATAAGTAAATACCTACATACTTAGTATATAAGAGTAATAAGTAGATACCTACATACTTAGTATATAAGAGTAATAAGTAGATACCTACATACTTAGTATATAAGAGTAATAAGTAAATACCTACATACTTAGTATATAAGAGTAATAAGTAAATACCTACATACTTAGTATGTAAGAGTAATATGTAAATACCTACATACTTAGTATATAAGAGTAATAAGTAAATACCTACATACTTAGTATATAAGAGGAATAAGTAGATACCTACATACTTAGTATATAAGAGGAATAAGTAGATACCTACATACTTAGTATATAAGAGTAATAAGTAAATACCTACATACTTAGTATATAAGAGTAATAAGTAAATACCTACATACTTAGTATATAAGAGTAATAAGTAAATACCTACATACTTAGTATATAAGAGTAATAAGTAAATACCTACATACTTAGTATATAAGAGGAATAAGTAGATACCTACATACTTAGTATATAAGAGGAATAAGTAGATACCTACATACTTAGTATATAAGAGTAATAAGTAAATACCTACATACTTAGTATATAAGAGTAATAAGTAAATACCTACATACTTAGTGTATAAGAGTAATAAGTAAATACCTACATACTTAGTATATAAGAGTAATAAGTAAATACCTACATACTTAGTGTATAAGAGTAATAAGTAAATACCTACATACTTAATATATAAGAGGAATAAGTAAATACCTACATACTTAGTATATAAGAGTAATAAGTAGATACCTACATACTTAGTATATAAGAGTAATAAGTAAATACCTACATACTTAGTGTATAAGAGTAATAAGTAAATACCTACATACTTAGTATATAAGAGGAATAAGTAAATACCTACATACTTAGTATATAAGAGTAATAAGTAGATACCTACATACTTAGTATATAAGAGGAATAAGTAAATACCTACATACTTAGTATGTAAGAGTAATAAGTAAATACCTACATACTTAGTATATAAGAGTAATAAGTAAATACCTACATACTTAGTGTATAAGAGTAATAAGTAAATACCTACATACTTAGTATATAAGAGGAATAAGTAAATACCTACATACTTAGTATATAAGAGTAATAAGTAGATACCTACATACTTAGTATATAAGAGTAATAAGTAGATACCTACATACTTAGTATATAAGAGTAATAAGTAAATACCTACATACTTAGTATATAAGAGTAATAAGTAAATACCTACATACTTAGTATGTAAGAGTAATATGTAAATACCTACATACTTAGTATATAAGAGTAATAAGTAAATACCTACATACTTAGTATATAAGAGGAATAAGTAGATACCTACATACTTAGTATATAAG
>CANNZV010001963.1:0-47591 GCA_947561585.1 Caprella mutica
GTAGATCTTCTGTCTAATTTGTTTAGGTAGTAAATAAGAAGTAATAAATATCTTGTCATGTATGATATCAAACAAGCCTTTCCTATGATTAAGCTTAAAAAGGAAGTGGACAGGAATAAATTTAGCATACTATATGGAGAGCCCCTAACGGGAAGTTAGTTGCTTATAGATACAATAGCATTGGTTTTGGGTTCGATTCTTCACCTTTTGTTCTGAACCATGTCATTAAACATCATATATCAAAATACTGTTGTGATGAAGTGTTCAATATACTAAATAACAATTTGTATGTTGATAACCGGTTTTTCTTAGGAAATGATTCTGAAAGTCTCTCTCAGTTGTATACAGAGGCTTTCACAAGAATGAAGTCTGGTGGATTTGAGCTACGTTCATGGGTGTCAAATAATGAGTCTCTTACAGAAACATTTATTGAAGATGACTGTGCACCCTCTCACTCTGTTGATTACGAAAGAACTCTGGGTTGTAAGTACTTTCCTAAAGAGGATCTGATGTCTTTGGATAAGGTTGAGGAGACTTCTGTTGATGAGACTGTAAGTAAGAGGCTAATCCTTTCCCATTTGACTCAAATATTTGATCCTCTTGGTCAGTATTTGCCTGAACTGTGAAAAGTAAGATACTGATGCAGAAATTATGGAAGTCTAAAGTAAAGTGGGACGGGAGTAAATTAATAGTAGATTTGAATATGCTTTAAAATATTACATTCAGGAGACAAGCATTTGAAGATAGGTGCGATTTAATCATTTGTTGTGATGCATCTAAAAATCTATAAAGTTTCACTTGTTATGCCAACGGCTATGTTAACGGGAATTTGGAAACTACCCAGTTAAAATTCGGTGCAGTATAGCGGACGTTTTACTGTAGTTTATGGCAGTCTCAGTCAGGGGCGTATCTAGGATTCGGTCAAGGGGGGGGCACTTTTCAAAAAAATTAACGTTTCTGAAAAAAATCTACGGATAATTCCTCAGACTGGTCAGTTATTTCATTATTTTAATTGCTTTGAACATGCTTACACTGTGATCCGTCAGAAGCGTCATTTTTTAAATTGCGAAATGGGAGGACGTCATTATGTTCATAAAGTATAAAGAATGGATTTTATCCTATTAATATTAGCATTTTTCTTAAACCTTAAAACTGTTTTGTAATTTGAGAAGAAATATATCGTCCTGTACTCTGTAGTTTGCCAAAACACCTTCTTCTTTAACAGTATGTCGAAAATTCATGCTTCACTCCATGACAAGCGCAAATGCGGCTAAATCTTACCACCTGAAAAAGTTCACAAGAGTTCGTGGTCTATTTAGTGAAACTGGTTCTATTCACAAGAAAAGCAAATGATAACAAAACCAAAAAGAACGGAAACAGTGATTCAGGAGGTGAAGAGTTTCTATGAAGAACCCCCAGTTTCTCAGCGGATCCTCCAGAGTCCACAACTCCGTTGTGGAGGATCTTCAAGTACACTAATAAAAATCTCTGAAATATCAACGGAATAAATGATAGGTATGATGCTAAGATAATATCTTTATTGCCATTATTAATTGAATGGATATAATCTTTCCTTGATGATGATGACAACTTGTCATCGGTTAATGGTGTTTCATATCTCAGATTGCTACAGCCTACATGACATTGCGATCTGATCATCATTTACTGGTTTGGCATGCAATCTATTTAGAACTTATTAGCAAATATAAAAGATACAAACAGGAATACGAGATACCAAATATATATAGTATTATATTTCCTTAAATAATAATATACCATTTACATATGCAAAAAGCCTTATTGTGGAAATACTTCAAGAAAATATCGTTATATAAACTACATCCTACAAAACTTATATGAAGATAAAGTAAAAATAAGAAATTAATATAAGTATTTTTTTTACTTTTTATGCATTGTGACAATATTATCTCGTCTATATTGTTTGTTTTGTATCACAGTTACTTTAAAAGAAAAATTGTCATAATTATTAAATTAAAATTATCAGATCACATTAACCTCACAGATCGCATACCAAACTAGCACCCCTTATTTGGCTCATTCTGCATCTCGTTCTTCATTTTAGTGGATGCAAGACGGCGCTCCACCACATTGAACAAATGCAGTTCTAGAATTTCTCATTGAAAAGGTTAGAGGTAGATTCATTAGCAGAAGAACGGAAAATTCCTGGCCAGCACACAATCAATATAGCAGAGTATTGGTACTCTGCTATGGTTTGGCTCATTCAGTTTTATATTAAATTTATTGTTACCTAATATTAATTTAACCACGGATATCATTGAGTAATTTGTTTGCGCTTTTTTATTTCTCATTTGTCAGAGTGAACCACTAATTTTTTTTAAAGTAACACTTATAGAACATCAAAGCAATAGTGAAGTATGACAATGTTGATATCAGACTGTATCTTCTCACTGAATGAACTGACACAGCTCTTATCAGACTCACACATCGATCATGTAGGTTCTAACAGTATTTCCATGCGTACATGTGAGTGAGAATCGTAGTTACAGGAGACATTCTTAAATAATTTCCATAAATATCAAAGTGCTGATGCTTGATTATAGATAAAATGACGTATAAAGATAAATTATAAGCATACTAAACTACCATTGCATATTATGTTTTCAATTTATAAGATATTAGGTAATTATTTACCCTGATAAGGTTATTATTTGTCGAATTAAACTTTTGGCATGTGAGAATATATTAAATATATCATATTTGGAATATATAATGACATTCTTATAAACAAGCTGCCATTGGCCTTAGTTTAATAAGTTTACTCCAATATGTACTATATATAATGCATACAGTATACTGCATATATATAGTTAGTACAGAAAATTAATTTGGTTCATCTAACAACGATTCAATATTATAAGTGAAATAATTGCAATAACTAACCAGTTAAAATTATATACTAATATTATTATAACATTAATCATGTATTTGTTCTTCATCCGCGCCATTTAAATAGGTATATTGGAATACAATACCAAATAACATGAAATCATTATTGAAAAAATTCTGCATCTCGTTCTTCATTTTAGTGGATGCAAGACGGCGCTCCACCACATTGAACAAATGCAGTTCTAGAATTTCTCATTGAAAAGGTTAGAGGTAGATTCATTAGCAGAAGAACGGAAAATTCCTGGCCAGCAGACAATCAATATCACAACCCTTTGAATTTTCCATTCTTGGCTGCTGCACAAACTCGAGTTTATATATGAAAAAGAATATTTCATTGTGTCTCTTATACAAAGTGTTTTAAGTTTCGCTGAAAGGTATAACCCAGAGACCCCTAAGAAATTTGAAAGAATGTTTCGAAGGTTGCTTCGTTCTGTCTTCAGGCTGGAGGAGGTCATTTTCAACAATTTCTGTAGGGCCACAGGAGATGTGGTTCATATGATAGCCATATATGTATATATGACAATAAATGTTTAATAATAATACTTTCTTTTCCATCAAAGTGGTGTATCTATGATGACAATTGATGCATTAGAAGTGCTTCTAATTCGCAATTTAAAAAGGTCGTTTCTGATGGAATACAGTGTGTCAGTGGATGTATTGTATAGTGACTATAGTCCACAAGCTGTATATCAAGTCTAATAGACTGATAGTTATTAATTTAATCACAATATCCAATCATTGGCTGTAGCAAAAATAATCAAAACCATACTGCTACACTGTGTTTCATCAGATAACGTAATTTTTTAATTGGGAATTAGAAGCACTCAAAAATAAGTCAAATACCATTATAGATGCGTCACTTTGAAGGAAAAGAAAGGATTTTTTATTATTAAACATTTATTGTCTCATATCATATGTGGCACATCTCCTGAGGTCCTACAAAAGTTGTTGAAAATGATCCCCTCCGATGTGAAGACAGAACGATGCACGTTCAGAACATTCTTGCATACTTTCTTGAGAGTCTTATTGTTATATTTTTGAGCGGAGATTTGAGCACATTGTATACGAGACTCATTGGGATCTGTTTTTTCTTATTTGTAAACTCGAGTTTGTGCAGCAGCCCATATGCGAAAGTCCAAAGAGTTGAGATTTGGACTGTGTGCTGATCAGGAATTTTATTTCAGTACTTCTGCTAATAACTCGACCTCGAAACTCTTCCTTGGAAATTCTAGAGCTGCATTTGTGCAATGTGGGCTTGCATCCACCAAAGTGAAGAAGTTGCAGGCTGGGCCAAATAATGTGCTAGAGCACATTATAAGTTACCATATTCGTTAAGGAATGCTTGAACAATTGGAACCATTCCATTAATAATTGCAACCTTAGCATCATACCTATCATTTGTTTTCTAGATATTTCGAGGATTTTCATTCGTATTTTTTTGATGTGTTTTTGATGGAGGCTAATTAACTTCTCGTCTGTCCAAACGATTCAATTGGCAATGTTGGATAGTTGCTGCAAAATCCACTCACAAAACCGCTATTTATGTGGTTTTCGTTAATGGTCAAACTGAAGTTCATTGATAAAAACGGAAACTAAATGAATGTATGACGATCCTCCACCACGTGGTTTTGGTGTGGATGAAATATGCTGAAAAGCTTTTCTGAGAGAAAAACTAGTGGTTTCTTCAAAGAAACTCTTCACCTCCTGAATCGCAGTTTGTGTTTTTTTTTGGTTTTGTTTCCATTTGCTTTTTCTTGTGAATAGAACCAGTTTCATTGAATAGACCACGAACTCTTGGAAGTGAACTTGTTCTAGTGGTAAGATTTAGCCACCCTTCCACTTGTCATGGAGTGAAGCATGAATTTTCAACATACTGTTGAAGAAGAAGGTGTTTTGGCAAACTACAAAGTAAAGGACGATGCATTTCTTCTCAAATTCAAAAACATTTCTAAATTGAAGATTAATGCTAATATTAATAGGGAGATAGAACTCCACAAACGTACAATCGTTTGACATCTTACTTTAATAAAAACTCTGTTATTTCTCCGCAGCAATTTGGTTTTCAAAAAGGTAGATCTACCGTTGACGCCTTATTGCTTTTGTGTGACTTTATTTATAATTCTTTGAATTCTAAAGTGCATACTATAGGGGTTTTCATTGATTTAACAAAGGCCTTTGACACTGTTAATATTGATATCTTATGTAGCAAACTCTTTCTCTTTCTCTATGGTGTGCGCGGTCTTCCCCTTAACTGGTTTAGAAGTTACCTCTCTAATCGCTCTAGTGTTGTTCGTATCGGTGCTTGTAGGTCCGAGGAGAGTCTGTCCAATATTGGTATTCCCCAGGGTTCTATCTTGGGACCTCTGTTATTTTTGACTTATGTTAATGATTTACCTAATGTTTGCTCTGACTTCACCAGTATCCTATTTGCTGATGATACGACTCTTCTCGGATCGAATGAGTGTTTCTCTCATCTTATTTCTACATTTGAGGAGGGGTTGGTCAAGGTGGGGGACTGGTGTCGAGCCAATAGGCTCACGGTCAATGTGTCAAAGACCTTTGCTATGCATTTTACTACTTTAAGTAGGGGCCCTGTAGACCTATCTATTACTGTGAATAATTGTGATATTCGATTTCATGACACGGGTGATTTCCTCGGTGTGAGGGTTGACCATGTAATGAGGTTTGACTCGCACATTGATTCCATAGTTCAGAAAATTTCAAAAACAGTTGGTATTTTTTATAGTCTTAAAGATATCTTACCTGAACAAAATCTTATCAACCTATATTATTCTTTTGTATATCCGTATTTGATTTATTGCAATATTGTTTGGGGTTCAATTTTTTCTTCACACCTTGATAGACTGCTTCTCTTACAGAAGAAAATAGTACGAATTATTACACATAGTTGCTTTTTGCAGCATTCAACTCCCTTGTTCTATAGAACCAAAATCTTAAAAATAACTGACATTCATAAATTTTTGGTAGGGCAATATATGTTTAAAGATTTAAATGGTTCAAATCCTAGTTTTTCAACATCTAGCAATCTATATTTCACTCGATCAATAGATTATATTGTACCACAATTTCAAGGTCTCTCTGTCACTCAGCGCTCAATCACTTTTAATGGTCCGACTATTTGGAATAGCATATACCGTCAGATATCCGTCAAGCTAAATCACTCTCAATATTTAAATCAAAATACAAACATTATTTAATTTCCCAATATTCCTAATATACAATCTTGTTAGTGTGTGATAGTTACTACCCTTGTGTATTACTTATCTTTTATTTTCCTTTCCTTTAATTATTTTTGTCTTGTACTTGTAACCTTGAATGTAGTGTGATGTTCATTTAACTTTATGTTGCCCGAAAAGTATTCTTTAAATACTTATATATGGGCTTGATTTCTAATATTGTGTTGTATATTTTTACTTTTTTTTTTGGAATAGCTCATAGCCTGTCCGACTGTGAGTTATTATGTAAAAGGACAATATTTTATCAATAAAGATGTTTATGTTTATATTTATGTTTACTCTCTATGGACAAAATGGCTTATACATAATACGACTTGAAGCAATTTAATTTTTCCCATTTCGCAATTTAAAAATGACGATTTTGATAGAAAACAGTGTTCAAGCATGTCAAAAGCAATTAAAAATAATCAAATAATTGACATTTCTTCTATTTGGAGGATTAATCCATATATTTTTTGATAATCCGTAGATTTATTTTTAAAAAGTTCAGACCTCAAGGGGGGGGCATCTGCCCCAAATGCCCCCCCCCCCCTTGTATACGCGCCTGGTCTCAGTATTTCTGAGCAGCGCTCAGCAGATAATCTCTGCTTTCTACAAATGTTTACCGCGACCTACGGAGGCCACGGCAGTATAAGGACGAGATAATCTGCGGAGGTTTGACGCGTTATTATCTGCCGAAAACTCTGGAGAACAGAGCATATAAAATCTTCAGAGTTTATAGTCGATAATATTGGCGAAAATCTCCAGAGATTGAAGCACCACATATTGCTCATGAATCATAATCCAACAAATTAATTTGAACAAAAATACAACTTTGTTATCGATAGTGTAGCTAATAATAGGTAATAATAGCTATAGTTAATTAATTGGTGGATATCCCTAATATAAAATAAACATTAATCACAATTGTTCTTGGTACTCTGCTATGGTTTGGCTCATTCAGTTTTATATTAAATTTATTGTTACCTAATATTAATTTAACCACGGATATCATTGAGTAATTTGTTTGCGCTTTTTTATTTCTCATTTGTCAGAGTGAACCACTAATTTTTTTTAAAGTAACACTTATAGAACATCAAAGCAATAGTGAAGTATGACAATGTTGATATCAGACTGTATCTTCTCACTGAATGAACTGACACAGCTCTTATCAGACTCACACATCGATCATGTAGGTTCTAACAGTATTTCCATGCGTACATGTGAGTGAGAATCGTAGTTACAGGAGACATTCTTAAATAATTTCCATAAATATCAAAGTGCTGATGCTTGATTATAGATAAAATGACGTATAAAGATAAATTATAAGCATACTAAACTACCATTGCATATTATGTTTTCAATTTATAAGATATTAGGTAATTATTTACCCTGATAAGGTTATTATTTGTCGAATTAAACTTTTGGCATGTGAGAATATATTAAATATATCATATTTGGAATATATAATGACATTCTTATAAACAAGCTGCCATTGGCCTTAGTTTAATAAGTTTACTCCAATATGTACTATATATAATGCATACAGTATACTGCATATATATAGTTAGTACAGAAAATTAATTTGGTTCATCTAACAACGATTCAATATTATAAGTGAAATAATTGCAATAACTAACCAGTTAAAATTATATACTAATATTATTATAACATTAATCATGTATTTGTTCTTCATCCGCGCCATTTAAATAGGTATATTGGAATACAATACCAAATAACATGAAATCATTATTGAAAAAATTCTGCATCTCGTTCTTCATTTTAGTGGATGCAAGACGGCGCTCCACCACATTGAACAAATGCAGTTCTAGAATTCAGATTATATAAGATGCATCTTGACAATTTCAATATATTTAGGTACCTATTCTCATGTAAATTTTGGCACTAGCTATATTTAGAAAGACAACATAGTTTTAAAATTTAGATAAATGGAGCAGTAAAATTAGGTTACTTTCACTAGAAACCTATCTTTGACTGACGGAGGTCGCTTTTCTTTGACGGAGGTCGCTTTTCTTTGACGGAGGTCGCTTTTCTTTGACGGAGGTCGCTTTTCTTTGACGGAGGTCGCTTTTCTTTGACGGAGGTCGCTTTTCTTTGACGGAGGTCGCTTTTCTTTGATGGAGGTCGCTTTTCTTTGATGGAGGTCGCTTTTCTTTGACGGAGGTCGCTTTTCTTTGACGGAGGTCGCTTTTCTTTGACGGAGGTCGCTTTTCTTTGACGGAGGTCGCTTTTCTTTGACGGAGGTCGCTTTTCTTTGACGGAGGTCGCTTTTCTTTGACGGAGGTCGCTTTTCTTTGACGGAGGTCGCTTTTCTTTGACGGAGGTCGCTTTTCTTTGACGGAGGTCGCTTTTCTTTGACGGAGGTCGCTTTTCTTTGACGGAGGTCGCTTTTCTTTGACGGAGGTCGCTTTTCTTTGACGGAGGTCGCTTTTCTTTGACGGAGGTCGCTTTTCTTTGACGGAGGTCGCTTTTCTTTGACGGAGGTCGCTTTTCTTTGACGGAGGTCGCTTTTCTTTGACGGAGGTCGCTTTGTTTTGATGGAGGTCGCTTTGTTTTGATGGAGGTGGCTTTGTTTTGATGGAGGTGGCTTTGTTTTGATGGAGGTCGCTTTGTTTTGATGGAGGTCGCTTTGTTTTGACGAAGGTCGCTTTGTTTTGACGAAGGTCTCTTTTTCTTGACGGAGGTCGCTCTTCTTTGACGGATATCACTTTTCTTCCATTTTACAAACCAGTCTGCAAAACATGCACAATCAGTCTTCAAATATTTAATTTTTGGAGCAATTCTCTCCAAAAAGATCTTTAAATTTCTCTTCAAAATGGCCAGAAATCTCAAAATACTCTTCAATAATTACATGTAAACATAAGAATTGATTAAGAAATTGTCGCCAGATAATTCAGAACACTAATTTCAAGGCCATAATAGTCACTGGATAAACTTCACAACTTCATGCATCTTTTGCAGACTGGGTTACAGAGTATGTCAGTTAAAGCCAATTAATTGGTTTAAATTTCAAGAGGTCAAAATTTAGATATGTCTAATTGGCTTAAAATTTTGAATTAATTCCTATGTTCCTGTGTTAATTTTGACTTGAAATCTTCAAAAATGAGTCAAATTGGCTTTGCTTAGAATCTTTATGAAATTTTGTGTCAAAAATTCGCTTACAATTTTCCACCCTCTGAAACATAGCAGTTTTCTTTGATGGAGGTCATTTTTTTTTTTGATGCAGGAGGTGACTTTTTTTGACGCAGGAGGTGACTTTTTTTGACGCAGGAGGTGACTTTTTTTGACGCAGGAGGTGACTTTTTTTTGACGCAGGTGACTTTTTTTTGACGCAGGAGGTGACTTTTTTTTGACGCAGGAGGTGACTTTTTTTTTGACGCAGGAGGTGACTTTTTTTTGACGCAGGAGGTGACTTTTTTTGACGCAGGAGGTGACTTTTTTTGACGCAGGTGACTTTTTTGACGCAGGTGACTTTTTTTTGACGCAGGTGACTTTTTTTTGACGCAGGAGGTGACTTTTTTTTGACGCAGGAGGTGACTTTTTTTTTGACGCAGGAGGTGACTTTTTTTTGACGCAGGAGGTGACTTTTTTTTGACGCAGGAGGTGACTTTTTTTGACGCAGGAGGTGACTTTTTTTGACGCAGGAGGTGACTTTTTTTGACGCAGGAGGTGACTTTTTTTGACGCAGGAGGTGACTTTTTTTGACGCAGGAGGTGACTTTTTTTTTGACGCAGGAGGTGACTTTTTTTTGACGCAGGAGGTGACTTTTTTTTGACGCAGGAGGTGACTTTTTTTTTGACGCAGGAGGTGACTTTTTTTTGACGCAGGAGGTGACTTTTTTTTGACGCAGGAGGTGACTTTTTTTTGACGAAAGGTACACACGACACTATTTTTTCACACCCCTATTTAATTATCTCCTCTATTCTTCTATTAGCAACATGTGTAAAATTATAAGTGCATGGTTCTGTTACAATTTGAAGTGATGCATTGAGTAGAAAAATAATGCTCAAATCATAGTTCAGAGATGGTTCTGTTATATGACCATGGTGGCCATACTTAGAAAGATGATACTGGGTGGTTAATAAATACTATATTATTCAGAGTCTAAATCCTTACTCACTCACCAGTGTCATTGTTTTCAGTCCTTTGACCAATGAGATATTTTACAAAGCATCTCAAATGGTCAGATAAACCAAGAAACTTTGATAGATATTTGAATTTAAAGCATATTTTTCCCATATTGTCACGCTAAAACTCAATAATGTTTAGGACATTAAATAGAAATTTAATTTTTATTGCATAGTATGGAAGTGGCTAATATCACTCCTATTTATTTAGATAACTGGTGTTCTATCAATTATCTACCTATGTTCTTGTGTTAATTTTCATAATTATACCGAGTGTGATCATTGTTAAAAAATTATAAATAGCTAACTCAAATTGTGAGTTTGTTTATGATAATCTGTATTGCTCCCTCTGGATATTGTTACTAACTAGGCTATTTATATATATGTTCATGAATTTGTTTGTTATATATGTCAAAACTTTTGTTTTTCTTTTCAGGATTATAATTATTCAACACATTCCAAAAGGAAACTAGTTTAAGAAATTTTGTATGTATCAAACAATCAAGGATATTCAGTTCAAACTATAACATGTCTTTAGATGATGAAGAAGACATGATGCTATTCAATATAAAGTATAAGGTAAGTTCAGCTCTCTTTTCAATCTTAAATAAAATGATTGACACAATGGAATTTACTAGAGATGCTCCGATACCATATTGTTAAATGATACCAGTACCAAGTCCAATACCAGTTTTTTTTAAAGTATGATATTCACAAGTGTTACTTGCTCAGTGTAAGAGCTATAAATTTCATTTGTTTTATTATTTTTGTGTTATTGCAATTAGCTAAAGTGTACCTAGTTTTGAACTACAGTGTACCTAGTTTTGAACTACAGTGTTGCAGTGGCGTGAATTGAAAGTCTACATTTATTCTGTTGATTTTTAATTGTTCCTCAACAGGTGATGCTGGATGAAAACTTTTCCCATAAATATTTCTCTATCACTCTGATCAGCTATTTTAAATAATTAGTTTTATTTATAGTTTTCCGAGTGTTCGTTAGATAGGTTATTTTTCTATATTGTTTGAGAGGTTTATTCAGTGTACTAGTGCAGGGAAATGGTTGAGGGTAAATTATTGGTTCAATATACAAGAATCAAGTAGGGATAGATTGCGGGTTGGTTTGGATCATAGGGGAATTTGAATTCCTATATATACGATTGTGAAAGTTAAGTTAACAATAAGGTGAACCACCACTTTGTACCTACCCTAGTTTTTCATAATTCAAATAAATTACCGTATTCTTCATTTTAAAACTTAATCATTCATTTAATCATTCATTTAATCTTTCACTTAATCTTTCACTTAATCTTTCACTTAATCTTTCACTTAATCATTCATTTAATCTTTCACTAATTCTTAATTCAATCTTCTGCTTCATTTACCATTTAATCTTGCAATCGCCTCATTTTTTTCGTTAAATCATGCAAATTATTATCTTTATATACTTAAATATAACAAAACACTACTTGATTGTTTTTGTTCAATGTAGTATCTAAGTGTTTATTGTCCCTTCTGCTTCAGATTATTTTAAAATTCACAAAAACGTACTAACATTAACCCTATGCGGATGGAGACGTAGGAGTTGGTAATTTAAGGCCTTCAGGATAACTAACTTCACTAGCGTTCTGGAACTAACTTCATTAGCGTTCTGGAACTAACTTCATTAGCGTTCTGGAACTAACTTCACTAGCGTTCTGGAATTAACTTCACTAGCGTTCTGGAATTAACTTCACTAGCATTCTGGAACTAACTTCACTAGCGTTCTGGAACTAACTTCACTAGCGTTCTGGAACTAACTTCACTAGCGTTCTGAACTAACTTCACTAGCGTTCTGAACTAACTTCACTAGCGTTCTGAACTAACTTCACTAGCGTTCTGAACTAACTTCACTAGCGTTCTGAACTAACTTCACTAGCGTTCTGAACTAACTTCACTAGCGTTCTGAACTAACTTCACTAGCGTTCTGAACTAACTTCACTAGCGTTCTGAACTAACTTCACTGGCGTTCTGAACTAACTTCACTAGCGTTCTGAACTAACTTCACTAGCGTTCTGAACTAACTTCACTAGCGTTCTGAACTAACTTCACTAGCGTTCTGAACTAACTTCACTAGCGTTCTGAACTAACTTCACTAGCGTTCTGAACTAACTTCACTAGCGTTCTGAACTAACTTCACTAGCGTTCTGAACTAACTTCACTAGCGTTCTGAACTAACTTCACTAGCGTTCTGAACTAACTTCACTAGCGTTCTGAACTAACTTCACTAGCGTTCTGAACTAACTTCACTAGCGTTCTGAACTAACTTCACTAGCGTTCTGAACTAACTTCACTAGCGTTCTGAACTAACTTCACTAGCGTTCTGAACTAACTTCACTAGCGTTCTGAACTAACTTCACTAGCGTTCTGAACTAACTTCACTAGCGTTCTGAACTAACTTCACTAGCGTTCTGAACTAGCTTCACTAGCGTTCTGAACTAGCTTCACTAGCGTTCTGAACAAAGTTTAGAACATAACGGTATTTGGAATATAACCTTATATATATTTGCGACTTACCTTTATTTGCGACTTGCCTGTATTTGCGACTTGCCTATATTTGCGACTTGCCTATATTTGCGACTTGCCTAATTTTTGCAACTTGCCTATATTTGCAACTTGCCTATTTTTGTGAGACTTACCTATTTTTGTGAGACTTACCTATTTTTGTGAGACTTACCTATTTTTGTGAGACTTACCTATTTTTGTGAGACTTACCTATTTTTGTGAGACTTACCTATTTTTGTGAGACTTACCTATTTTTGTGAGACTTACCTATTTTTGTGAGACTTACCTATTTTTGTGAGACTTACCTATTTTTGTGAGACTTACCTATTTTTGTGAGACTTACCTATTTTTGTGAGACTTACCTATTTTTGTGAGACTTACCTATTTTTGTGAGACTTGCCTATTTTTTCTTTGTGAGACTTGCCTATTTTTGTGAGAATTACTAGATTTGAGAGAGATAGAAAGAATATTTATATATCATGTAAATATCTTTTTGTGCATACGTGTTGAAAGTTATTGTTGGGTATATACATATATATATTGAATAAAAGAAACTATAATTGAATATCTGTGTTGTCAATTCCCCGTGATAGTTTCTGAGAGATCCGGTAAACTTCTGAATAAAAAAAATCTAGTTTAGCTATCTTAGTTTTCTTGTGTGGTCAAACTCTCCCATAAACCACTACATGAATGGTGCCCAGACCCGGGAGTGGCAAAGGTAGTGTCAGATGATATGAATAGAAGAGACCTTACTGTCAGAAGCAGTAACGAGATTGTAAGAAATGGCAAAAGTCCTCCGCAAAAGGTCTATTACAACAAACAACGTCCGTCAAGTCCAAGAAATACAACGGGAAATTTCATATGCCACTGGTGTGGTAAAAATGGACACACGGAAGATAGATGCTGGCTGAAAGCGGGCTGTTGTCTAATTTGTGGAGATGCTGGACATCAAAAAGAGGAGTGTTCTAGATATGAGGAAAGAGAGCTGCGAGATTTCTCACCCACGTGTTCAGCTTGTTGTGGCAATCACCTTGGAAGAGACTGCCCTCGCATATCGTCAAACTGTTAAGCTCTGAAATTTTGGGCCAAATTTCAGAGCGAGACAACAGAGGCTCCATAAGTGAACCAAGTGGACAAATGTTGACAGAAGAATTCATAGATCATGGTTTTTCTGAGGTGGAAGATGAAGCACCAACTAGAAATACAGAACTTTTGGATTCAGGGATGGTTGGTGGTATCAGTGCCCATCAATCGGAAGTTCAGATTGATTTAGTCGTAAGAGACGATCCACGATTAATCGTCCCAATTATTATAGAGTCTGTACTCTCAGAAGCACTAATCGATACAGGTGCAACTCAGAACATGGTCAATGACCAGTGGGTTAGGAAGCATGGTATAAATTCAGAATCTATTGTACCAATTAGGTTGCGAACCTTTGGCGTAGATGATCGAATAGAAGCAGCTGGAGTCGTGACATTGGCAGTGAATATCCGCGGTATAAGTATGAAACCTTGTAAATTTTTGATAGTCAACAGTAAGAGACTTTTAGACATTCCCTTTGTACTCTCAGAAGATTTCTTAAAGATTAATTCATTGTCTGTGGTTGCTAATCCAGGAATAGTGAAACAGAAGTCCGAATCGGGGGAGATTATAATCTGGTGTAAGGATGCTAACGTCTCCTGTTCCGTAGATTATCGTAAAGTTCACTGCGTGGCTTGTGATCCTACTAACGTAGATCCGGGCAAGAGTAAACGGATACACGTCTCGTGGATTGGAGAAAAACATGATTCATGCCAGTCTTTGTATTTACTGGAAGGAGTAGATAATGGTCCGATAGACGTCATTCAAGGAATCTGCGACAAGGTTGAGAGTATTCTCGTTGTGAATAGGAGCAGTCAAATTAAAAGGATTAAAAGAGGAGATGTTGTAGCTTACGTCTCGTCCGTAGATAGCGTGCCTGATAATAAAGTGAAACAGATTGGAGTAACCGCCTTAGATTACCAGCCCGACTGTTCCAACAGCGAGAAAGCGCAGCTTGCAGACCTTGTTGAATTGGACCATTTGAACCCCGATAATAGCACAAGAGTATTGGACATGTTGAATGGTGTTTCGGATGTGTTCAGTGGTGGAGATTCCGACATGGGAGTTTTGAATGTTGAACCATACCGTATTGAATTGTTGGATTATACCCCAATCTACCAGAAACCACGAAGATTTAACCATAACATCACTGAACAAATCCGCAGCCAGTGCGATGAACTGCAGTTGCTTGACATAATTGAGCCAAGCTGTTCTTCTTGGTCATCACCCATCGTGCCAATCATAAAGAAGGATGGGACATTACGCTTATGTATCGACTACCGAAAGTTAAACCTTGTTACTAAGCCTGATAGGCATCCAGTGCCGAATCTGATAGATTCAGTATACAGTCTCCATGGTGTCAAGTATTTCACCTGCTTAGACCTTGTGAGGGGGTATTATCAGCTTCCATTGAGTGCGGAGTCTCGGGAGATGACTGCTTTTTCTACCCCTGACGGCTTGTTTCAGTTCTTGCGACTCCCATTTGGTTTGCGTAATGCCCCTGCGTGTTTCCAGCGAGCGATGCAGATGGTGACTAGTGAATTTCCAAAAGATAAAGTAATTGTATATATTGATGATGTTCTTATTATGAGCAAATCCTTTGAGGAACACTTGGAACTGGTTAATAAAGTACTGTATACTTTGTCTTCTTATGGTCTTAAAATAAAACCATCCAAGTGTAGTTGGTTCAAGAATGAAGTCGATTATTTAGGTCATGTTGTTGGTACCGATGGGATTAGAAAATCTCCAAAATATGTGGAAAAAGTACAGTCATTTCCGAAACCAGAAACCATAGGCGAATTACGTCAGTTTCTGGGATTGGCAAACTTCCAGCGGAAATTTGTTCCAAATTTCTCAATAATTCAAAAACCACTCAGCGAGAAAACCACTGGTAGAAAAAGGAAGTTACTGACATGGACTGATGACATGGAAAAATCTTTTGAGAAGTTGAAGACTATGATTTGCGAAGATGTCAGCCTGGCTTTTCCAGACTATGGCCCGGATTCTCACCCATTACAGTTATTTGTAGACGCATCAGGATATGGAGCGGGTGCTTGCCTGACGCAGTATCAGGGTGAATGCCAAAGGATAATTGCCTATTCTTCTAAAACCTTTTCGTCTGCTGAACAAGGATATTCTACCATCGAGAGGGAGCTTGCTGCTATCCGTTGGGCCGTGAAATCATTGAGGCCATTTTTATTGGGATCTCCAGTGCACATTTATACTGATCATCAGCCATTGATATATTTGCATAATATGCAAATCTTAGATAGCAGATTGGCAAGGACATTGGAAGATCTAGCCTGTTTCGATTATCAGATCATATATTTTCCGGGTAAGGAGAATGTAGTGGCAGATCTTCTTTCCAGAATTGGTAGCGCCCTTAAAGTTCCACCATCAATGGAGGAAGATGCAAATGATCTACCGTTCGGTATTACCCAAATGACTGCCGTGGATGGGGGCGGTGATTCGCTATTTTCTAGTTTGCAAATCATATCTGAGCGTGTTAGTGGACTTCTTACAGATTGCTGCAGTTCCTCTTTGATTTTGCGACGGCTGTTGGTTGGAGATTTATTGAATCATTCTGATGTATATAATATTAAATTGAATAGAGATAGCCGGAAAAGACTAAAATTAATGGAGTATCCTGGGCAGTTACCGAGTTTGGATGTACTGCAAGTGTTTTGTAGACACTTTGGTTGCCACGTACTGGTTCATTTTGGAAAGAGAAACTCTGTATGGTTTTTACCTCCTGGACAAGAAGGAAACATACTGCCTATTGTGCATTTGCAATGTTTAGCAGGGGTTCATTTTAATCCTGCTGTGGCACAAGGAACCTATGTTCCTCCTTTATTTCCTGATACTAGAAAAGAGTCTAACCATACTACCAACACGACGCTTGATGAACAACCTTTTGATGATGAGGATACTCAATCTGTTCCACTTCAGATGAGCGCTGCCGTAGATTTTTGGTGCCCTCAACATCCGAGAATGCATCAAGCATGTTTACCCATGACCCTTTTTGATAGGCAAATCTGTATACTTCTAGACACTGGAGCGCAGATAAGTTGCATCAACTATGGATTATTACAGATGATTGGAATTCCATTTGAACAAAGTCATAACATTTCTATTAGCGGTTTAGGTAGTTCGATCTCACAGGTCATTGGAACAGTGGTCATACCGATCCATTTTGCTGGGATGAATAGAAAGTTGGATACTAAACTTTACGTAGTAGAAGATGGCACTTTCCCAGCTTGTATTATAATGGGAATGGACCTGTTGAAGGATTATTCGGTAACTATGTGTTACGGCAGTGGGACATACAGTGTGCAGGGAGGAGATCCTGTTTGGTTTTTGGAAATTGTAAGCGATCTGATCCAACGTTCTGCGATCCTCATATTGGAGTGTGTGTTTCCTCCTAAAGCACGTGTGGCGTGTATTGGAGATGCTCGAAGCTTCTTGAGTTTTCAAGTAAGCAGAGACGAAGAAGGAAATCCAGTTGGGTTTTCGCGGTTGATAGACTTGGAACAAGTTGAAAGGCTTCAACATAACTGCCCTGATCTGATGCAGCTGAGGAATGCCATAATATATAATCAGCAACCATGGCCCGGAAAATTTTCTAGATACAAGAGCGACTTGATGGTTGTAGATGATCTATTGGTGTATAAGAAAGAGGCAGGGGTTTCTTATCTTGTGGATGAACAGTTGATGATAGAAATAGTATTAGTTGTTCATTACGAAATGTCTCATATCGGCCGGCAGAAGTTGGTAAATTTGGTGAAGCAACACGTGTGGCACCCGTCTCTTCTGAAGGTTGCAAGTGATGTAACTTCAACCTGTGATGTTTGTCAAAGAATGAAGGTCTCTATGACAATTTCTCCACCAATAATTAAAATCCAAACTAGTAGACCTTTCCAGTTGGTTGCTGTGGATTTGGTAATGCTGCCTCATCTTGGTCCATATATTGGTTGTCTGGTCGCAATTGATCACCATACCAAGTGGTTGGCTGTTGCTCCAATTTGCAGAAAGACGGGTGACCATATTGCATCGCAATTTGAGAAGAGGATATTGCCTTGTTGTATTAGATGTCCAGAAAAAGTTCTATCGGACAATGGGGGCGAATTTAAGAGTCAGGTCTTTAATGATATGTTGTCAAAATATGGTATAATCCACGTATATACTACAGCTAATAAACCAAGTTCAAATGGACTCGTTGAAAGAGCCAACAGGACGTTAATCGAACTCTTGAGAATTGAAGAAAGATGTAATAGGAAATGGACTGATGTTCTTACTAAAGTCGTGCTTATCCACAATGGGACCTTCCAGGTGTCCATTGGTGAATCCCCAGCGAATATAATTTTGAAGAGACAGCATTTCGACCAAGATAGGATTGTAGCTGGCGATCAAGTGGAAGCCTGGAGAGAGGGTAACTCATCATTCTTCTCTTATCAGGTCGGCCAAGAGGTTCTTAAAAAGATGATTAAGCGGGGTAATGAAACTTCGGAGAAATTCAGAGAGAGATTTGAAGGTGTATTTAAGATAGAAGTGGTGAATGAGAATGGAGTTACTTATCAGATAAGACATATCGTAAACAAAACAATTCTAAAAGTACACCATTCTCAATTGAGAATATATCATCGTCCTCCGCATTACATTTCTGATCATCCATATTTTTCCATCAGGAAAACACCATTGGAGGAAGGGGTGATTGAAACTGAAAGGGACATCACGGAGTTAGTACTTCCTCTTTGTTCGGTACCACTGTCAGACTCATCGGGGTCTCTCTCGGGTTCATCTACAGAGTCTGAATCTAGTATTGGTAACTCCACTGATAACGACAAAGAAGATGAAATGAGTAGTACAGAGCGATGGTCAGTCAAACGGCCAACATGTGCAAGTTCTCTTGGTACGAGTCTGGTAGGTGATAATGGTTGTCCGATGGAATCAAATGAATCCTATATGGCGGATTCGGATGTTCCAGATATTGAAATACCCGGTATATCCGTTGCAGATTTTATTGATTTTTCTACGGGCGGTTCCTTTTCGGAGGAAATTGATGGTCGTAACCGAACTGGCAATTACGATTGGAATAATCTATTAGAAGCTGATCAGCGGTTTGGTGGTGATGATATGCTTGAAAATTGGACAACTGATAGACCTCTGTTGCAGGATGTAGAGGACTGGGATATGCACCTGCCAAGTCACTCTGACATGACTAGGGAATCAATCCAGGCTATTAAAGATCGTTGCTATGACATACTTGATGCAGGTCTTAAGGGATTACACTCCACAGGCAGTATATTAAAGCTCGCCCTCGATTTAAGCACGTCCCTGTCGCATGATGAAGATAGAACCTTTACATCAACTGTGTCCAAAGTTATTGACAAGCTAGAGGAATTGGAAGAGATGGTCGTACGTTTGAATGATAAAAGAGTAGATTCTACCATTTATTCTTCACCTTCATGTTATTTAGGTGAAGCAATCACCCCACCATTACCTGTTCCGAAGAAACTTGTACGTATAACTGCTGTATCCGATGACGATGTTTCTTCCCAAACTAGTAGGATAATTCAAACGCGGTCAAGAGGGCCACCAGATCATTTTCCCAACGTCCAAACTCGAACCCTTGAATATAAGAAAAGGAAATAAGATGCAAGTAGTCTACCCAATTGAAGGACGGGTGTATGTGTGAATATTTTGAAATTTAACTATGTTTTCTCTTCTCTTTTGGGTGCATCACTCTCGACTGATCATCCGATCAACAGGATAAATGTATCTCTTGGTGGGGAGGAATGCAGTGGCGTGAATTGAAAGTCTACATTTATTCTGTTGATTTTTAATTGTTCCTCAACAGGTGATGCTGGATGAAAACTTTTCCCATAAATATTTCTCTATCACTCTGATCAGCTATTTAAATAATTAGTTTTATTTATAGTTTTCCGAGTGTTCGTTAGATAGGTTATTTTTCTATATTGTTTGAGAGGTTTATTCAGTGTACTAGTGCAGGGAAATGGTTGAGGGTAAATTATTGGTTCAATATACAAGAATCAAGTAGGGATAGATTGCGGGTTGGTTTGGATCATAGGGGAATTTGAATTCCTATATATACGATTGTGAAAGTTAAGTTAACAATAAGGTGAACCACCACTTTGTACCTACCCTAGTTTTTCATAATTCAAATAAATTACCGTATTCTTCATTTTAAAACTTAATCATTCATTTAATCATTCATTTAATCTTTCACTTAATCTTTCACTTAATCTTTCACTTAATCTTTCACTTAATCATTCATTTAATCTTTCACTAATTCTTAATTCAATCTTCTGCTTCATTTACCATTTAATCTTGCAATCGCCTCATTTTTTTCGTTAAATCATGCAAATTATTATCTTTATATACTTAAATATAACAAAACACTACTTGATTGTTTTTGTTCAATGTAGTATCTAAGTGTTTATTGTCCCTTCTGCTTCAGATTATTTTAAAATTCACAAAAACGTACTAACATTAACCCTATGCGGATGGAGACGTAGGAGTTGGTAATTTAAGGCCTTCAGGATAACTAACTTCACTAGCGTTCTGGAACTAACTTCATTAGCGTTCTGGAACTAACTTCATTAGCGTTCTGGAACTAACTTCACTAGCGTTCTGGAATTAACTTCACTAGCGTTCTGGAATTAACTTCACTAGCATTCTGGAACTAACTTCACTAGCGTTCTGGAACTAACTTCACTAGCGTTCTGGAACTAACTTCACTAGCGTTCTGAACTAACTTCACTAGCGTTCTGAACTAACTTCACTAGCGTTCTGAACTAACTTCACTAGCGTTCTGAACTAACTTCACTAGCGTTCTGAACTAACTTCACTAGCGTTCTGAACTAACTTCACTAGCGTTCTGAACTAACTTCACTAGCGTTCTGAACTAACTTCACTAGCGTTCTGAACTAACTTCACTAGCGTTCTGAACTAACTTCACTAGCGTTCTGAACTAACTTCACTAGCGTTCTGAACTAACTTCACTAGCGTTCTGAACTAACTTCACTAGCGTTCTGAACTAACTTCACTAGCGTTCTGAACTAACTTCACTAGCGTTCTGAACTAACTTCACTAGCGTTCTGAACTAACTTCACTAGCGTTCTGAACTAACTTCACTAGCGTTCTGAACTAACTTCACTAGCGTTCTGAACTAACTTCACTAGCGTTCTGAACTAACTTCACTAGCGTTCTGAACTAACTTCACTAGCGTTCTGAACTAACTTCACTAGCGTTCTGAACTAACTTCACTAGCGTTCTGAACTAACTTCACTAGCGTTCTGAACTAACTTCACTAGCGTTCTGAACTAACTTCACTAGCGTTCTGAACTAACTTCACTAGCGTTCTGAACTAACTTCACTAGCGTTCTGAACTAACTTCACTAGCGTTCTGAACTAGCTTCACTAGCGTTCTGAACAAAGTTTAGAACATAACGGTATTTGGAATATAACCTTATATATATTTGCGACTTACCTTTATTTGCGACTTGCCTGTATTTGCGACTTGCCTATATTTGCGACTTGCCTATATTTGCGACTTGCCTAATTTTTGCGACTTGCCTATATTTGCAACTTGCCTATATTTGCGACTTACCTATTTTTGTGAGACTTACCTATTTTTGTGAGACTTACCTATTTTTGTGAGACTTACCTATTTTTGTGAGACTTACCTATTTTTGTGAGACTTACCTATTTTTGTGAGACTTACCTATTTTTGTGAGACTTACCTATTTTTGTGAGACTTACCTATTTTTGTGAGACTTACCTATTTTTGTGAGACTTACCTATTTTTGTGAGACTTACCTATTTTTGTGAGACTTACCTATTTTTGTGAGACTTACCTATTTTTTCTTTGTGAGACTTGCCTATTTTTTCTTTGTGAGACTTGCCTATTTTTGTGAGAATTACTAGATTTGAGAGAGATAGAAAGAATATTTATATATCATGTAAATATCTTTTTGTGCATACGTGTTGAAAGTTATTGTTGGGTATATACATATATATATTGAATAAAAGAAACTATAATTGAATATCTGTGTTGTCAATTCCCCGTGATAGTTTCTGAGAGATCCGGTAAACTTCTGAATAAAAAAAATCTAGTTTAGCTATCTTAGTTTTCTTGTGTGGTCAAACTCTCCCATAAACCACTACAGTGTACCTAGTTTTGAACTACAGTGTACCTAGTTTTGAACTACAGTGTACCTAGTTTTGAACTACAGTGTACCTAGTTTTGAACTACAGTGTACCTAGTTTTGAATTACAGTGTACCTAGTTTTGAACTACAGTGTGCCTAGTTTTGAACTACAGTGTGCCTAGTTTCGAACTACAGTGTGCCTAGTTTCGAACTACAGTGTGCCTAGTTTCGAACTACAGTGTGCCTAGTTTTGAACTACAGTGTGCCTAGTTTTGAACTACAGTGTGCCTAGTTTTGAACTACAGTGTGCCTAGTTTTGAACTACAGTGTGCCTAGTTTTGAACTACAGTGTGCCTAGTTTTGAACTACAGTGTGCCTAGTTTTGAACTACAGTGTGCCTAGTTTTGAACTACAGTGTGCCTAGTTTTGAACTACAGTGTGCCTAGTTTTGAACTACAGTGTGCCTAGTTTTGAACTACAGTGTGCCTAGTTTTGAACTACAGTGTGCCTAGTTTTGAACTACAGTGTGCCTAGTTAGTTTTGAAGTATGTATTATTATTCATCTGTTGATTAATTACAGCAATATCAGCTGTCTAGTTGAACATAAATTTATTATTATAAGCACGAAATGTAATTATTCAGTGAATTGTTTATAATGTTCGTTTCAATTTTCAGAAACACTGTCCGGACCCGATTTCAAACCAGTTCATAAAACCATTGGAATATCACTATAGCATTCTGGCAATTGGGATGGACATAGAGGAAGGGGCATACGCTCCCACACCTGAGCACTGTCATGAGCCCCCCAGGTCATGAGCCTCTATAGAATCCTGGCGATTGGGATGGACATAGAGGAAGGGGCATACGCTCCCACACCTAAGCACGGTCATGAGTCTTCCCCCCCCCCTGGTCACGAGCCCCCCCCCCCTCCCTGTTGTTTAATCCTTATTTACATAGTTAAACAAATGAAGAACTACTTAGATAGATATAACTGAGAGTTGCTAATGTAGTTTCACTAGTTTGTTGTACTGCACACTTGATGATTGATTAATGATCTGGCAGGGGGGTCAGGGGGATTAAATAATAATATAGGTAAATAAATAAGGATTAAAAACAGATGGCTCGTAATCGGGGGGTGCTTATGACCTACACCTCCGAGGAACGCGTTATCAAAGTTGGCGACCTAATCTCTTACTCTTCTCCCAATTTTTTTTTGTAAGTATGGTTACATTTTTTATTATTAGTAACAAGTGATACTCATTTTACAAACTTTGAGAATCAGTTAGAAAAATATATAAGTAAGATTTACAATGTATAGCTTTAGTTTGCTCACCAATAAATAAATTTAAAGCTATCTACTTCACTCTTATAACCTTACCACTACTCTTTACAGTCTATTATATCGTAAATGGAAAAGGAGATGGTGTCCCTTCAGCCCCGAACTGTTGTAGCTAATTTGGAATGTATTATTTTACCATGTTTATTTTTATTAACGCTACTTGCAGTTTTGGAGAATAGCGCAAAGTTATATTCATCAACTGCGAGGTCTTAGATTTTTGTATTAGGAAGGCTTCATTCCCCATCATCTTCTTCCATCCACCATCGCCACAGGTGCTTGTGACTCTTTTCGTGACAATTCTTGGTAAGTGACAGCATTCACGGAGAAGCTTTTTTGTCCATTCATTAGTATTGTCACTGACGGGTGGCAGGTGACATTGTTTATAGAGCCACTTTTCTTTCTGACTGATTCTTCCAGTCCCTTCTATTTAATTTCCTTTTGATGTAGCTAAACGATATGGCCTTTTTTTCTGAAATAGACATTTAACCCCTACCAAATAAATTTTTCCCTAACTTGAAACGTCAATCACATTAATTCAAATAGCTATTTAGACATGATCATTTTTTACCCTCATGGTAGATATTGACTGGAATATTGCTGCCGAATAACGTCACATTCATAATATGAAGTATATATGCGGTAAACGCGTCATATTTTATAGTATGAATATGTGCGTTCATATTCAGCGCAGTATTGGCGCAGTCAATATCTTCCATGAGGGTATTTTTTCTCTAGTGTTTCACGCGTGGCCACGGACGCTACGCGGTCGCGCATTAGTAGTTAGGACGCGCGTGTCTGCAGTTTAGGGTAGCGCCCCAGTGTAGTTCAGTGCAGTGGGGGGACGTAGAATGAGGTCCCCAAAAGCGGACAAAAATGCTCTGTCGCGGCCCTATCGCGGCCTTCTGCCTGCCATGATGCCGGCCCTGCGCGCCCCACCCGCTGCCCCTATCCTGCACCGAATTTTAACTGGGTAATTTGATCTTAGATAAATCTAAGAATGCTTCAATGAAAACTAAAACTTTGCCAACCTTAGAACTTCTTTCAGTTTACCTTTCATTTAAGTATTTAGAATCCATATTAAATGCAATGACTGGTAAAGTTTACAGCATAACAAATTGTGTTGATGCTCAAATTGTTCTTTCTTGGATTTTTGTCAAAATGTGTTGAGAGTAAGAATTTGTTTGCTTCAAACAGAGTTAAAGACATCTCTAAATTTTGCACTCTAATTTTCGAAACCTACGGGTTAGAACTAAAGTTCAAATTTATACCCACTGAAGAGAATCCCGCAGATTTGGTCACTAGAGGTTTGACATTTCGTAAGTTTTCCTAAAAGTTAGAATTTTGGAATCATGGCCCTAAATTCATGAACCGTCGTTACCCTATCAAGTGGCCTGAAAAGTCTCTTAGTTTTTTGTCTAGCACTAGTAAATTGTTAACTATGACTAACGTAAATTACGTGCCTAAACCTATCTTTCCCATAGAGAGATATTCAGATCTGAATAAACTATTCCGAGTAACCGCACTAGTATTCAAGTTCATAGGCAAACTAAGAAAACGTGATATTGTTTATCACGATGCAATTGACCAATCTAAGAAATACTGGATTGAAACCGAACAAAGTGTTTTCTTTCCAGATGAAATTAATTGTTGATACCGGAGAGCTTACGGATGCAGTTGGGACATGGAGGCAGGGTTTACAGGCCGGTCTCCCAGTACCTACCAGTCCATGAGTCCAGCCAAAAAGAATGGGATACACCACGGGCTCATTCATTAATGGAGAGTCTGTTGGCTATAGCTGATCAGGTGGCAAGGGCACGACTGTTATCTGCATCTCTTAAAGAAACTGGAGTGTTGTTGAACGCGATTCCCATACCGTCATAGGGTACACAGCTTCATCCAGAGGTCCTAAGGGTAGCCATTGCTCTCAGAGTTGGTGCCAGAGTTTATGAACCTCATTCTTGCAGCTGTGGTAGTGAGATGTATGTCAGAGGACTGCATGGCCTGTCTTGTAGGTACAGTTCTGGGCGTCACCCAAGACATGCAGCAATGAATGATGTTGTAAAACGGGCTTTACAGAGAGCAGGACTCCCTTCAGTGCTTGAGCCTCCTGGGCTTGACAGAGGTGATAGTAAACGCCCAGATGTTATTACTGTGTTTCTCTACATGAATGGAAAGAGTCTGATTTGGGATTGCACGTGTGTCTACACATTTGCCGAGACACACCTCAATGATTCCGCGGTTGAGGCCGGATCAGCTGCCGGGGCTGCGGAGAACCGTAAGCGTCAGAAATACTCCGCCCTTGGAGATGCATACATATTTGAGCCAATCGCTATAGAGACCACAGGAGCGTACGGTAGTACGACCTCCTCAATCATGAAGTCCATAGGTAGAAAGCCTTGTTGAGACAACGAATGATCCAAGGGAAACTGCCTGGTTCCAACAGCGAATGGCTCTTGCGACCCAGAGAGGGAATGCCTTCAGCATCCTCTCAGCCGCGAAGGAGAGGTTTTAGAGGGTCGGGTCCACCCCTTCAGGGAACTGAACCCCTCACTCGTAGTTCCTGGAGGAATTTGCTCTTTTGTAAAGATTTTATCCTTCTTGTTTTTAATGGAAAAATATTGTCTTTTTTCTTAAATCTATAATTATTTATTAATTTATTAGAGGCACAATATTTATTAGGAATTACATGTATCTGCAATACGTATCAGTTATCATTGTCATATTGGTTATCCTATCATATTGGGTATCATTATCATATTGGTTATCATTATCATTTTGGTTATCATTATCATTTTGGTTATCATTATCATTTTGGTTATCATTATCATTTTGGTTATCATTATCATATTGGTTATCATTATCATATTGGTTATCATTATCATTTTGGTTATCATTATCATTTTGGTTATCATTATCATATTGTTTATCATTCTAATATTACACAAGAATTACATAAATTAAACGAAACAACGAAATCAGAACCCTTAGTAACACGATATGATACTTTTGTTCTGTCTCTTTGCTAATCATAGTAACTGTTAATCTTTGTACCACTAAATGATCCATAGACTCACAGTCTATGTTATTATTTTGAAAACACTCAAGCTTTTAATGGAGGTATCAGTCAGTCAGATTTGGGTGCAAGTTACATTTCTTTCATTTGAGCGATTGACTTGCGTTTTTATTATTTTCTGTTAATGTTCCGTGTATACAGCTTTGTTTTAGTGCAGTGATGATATATCTCTATCTATTTTTCTTATGTTTAGCTATGCACTGAAGCCCTATTGCAAGCTGATTAGGTTTATATGCATGTCATGCATAATAAGTATAGGAAGACATTTTAACTAACATACCTATACTGTTTAATTTATAATGGGTATAATATACTTAGGTTTCTACGATCTTCATGGGATTGGATTATATACTCAGGTATTTAAACTAGATTGTTTCCTAGGTATACCAGCACGACACCTATTCAATAATACAGCAAAACCTCGTAGTAGACCAGAGGTACGTTCCAAGTTTGTTTGGTCTAGTAAGAAACTCACTTTATTAGTTTCCTACTAGACCAAATTAGTTTTTTCTAAAAGCAAAGCGGTGACTTTAACATTTCGATAGCTCTATTTGTTTATGATAACTTTATTGCCAAATTAATGGTGACTAACATACCAAATTTGAAGGGAAACAAACTTAGAAACAGAATTCATTTTTTTGCCTCAATTAAAATGAATATAATATTTTTTTTCTTCAATTAAATCATCATCTTATGAAATTATAATAGTTCTCACTGTCTCTAGTTTTCTATTACTTTTCACATCTATTTTTTTTAACACGGACTCTACCATGAAATCTTAAACCGATTCTGCATTATGTTTTATCCTATAGACAGCATAAATAAATATAATACATTATTCAAATTATAAATTTAACTTTAAAACAGTATTGTAATTATTACTCCTTGTAATATTTACACTAGAATAACTGTCAGGTGACAAAAATTGTGTTTTGTCTAGTACGAGGTTTTTTTCCAGTACAGTTTACAAAATTTCTTGGTCTAATAGGAGGTTTGTCTACTAGGAGGCTGGTCTACTATGAGGTTTTGCTGTACATCCCTACCTTGCTACAAATCCTTCTCCTTACTATCTATCATATTTCAGCTAATTGCTATAGAGACCACAGGAGCGTACGGTAGTACGACCTCCTCAATCATGAAGTCCATAGGTAGAAGCCATGTTGAGACAACGAATGATCCAAGGGAGTCTTCCTGGTTCCAACAGCGAATGGCTCTTGGTTATTGAATAATATTTTTGATGCGAATATAATTTTTTCAAGCATTATTTAAAGCTTTAAACGGGAAGCAAATAGAAGGGACCTAAATAAATAAAAGCCAAAAATTACGAGAAAAAGTAATTTAGTTAAAATACGTAGTTATATTTTTTTGAAGAATTAACGGTAAACGTTTAAATGTTCCCTCCACTCTAATGTGTTTATTTCACTAAAGGTCCGTTTACACGGCACGATAAATTGGATCGATTTATCGTAATGAAGAGATTGTTACAGTTTATCATTACGTGTAAGCAGGTGATCGTAGTGATTTATTGGACTTGGAATTAGATTGGGTGGTTGGTGCCAGCAGGCTCAAATTCCAAGAAATCGTTACAATCTAGCTCAATATATAATGCTAAACACAATCTAAATGCAGACCACCACAATGTTTCTTCCATGACGGCTACTAAAGAAGTAAAAACATTGGAATAGATATTGTTGCGTATAAACACCGTCTTAATAATCTGAAAAATTGTCAATAAATCGCTTGCCGGGTTGCTGCCCCCAATCAACCTATATCCTTCTCCAACACTGCTCTGACATCTCACAGGGACATTGCTTCTAGTTTCAACAGGTAGTTCACATCTGTTTTACCCCACTCCTCTGACCCTGCCATCCGTTGACTCATCAGAGGACTCCACCGCTCCCACCCCCTAGACCACGCTGCTTCCATGTTCACGGAGCAGCAAGTCCGCATGGCCATAAAAAAGTCGGGCTTCTCTACTGCACTGGGCCTGGACAACCTTAACATCAACCACTTCAAACACCTTGGCCCTCACGGCATTGGCTTCCTCACTAAGCTGTTCAATTTGTCCCTTGCCTCCGCTGACATCCCGGCCATCTGGAAGACCGCGGTTGTTCTCCACATCCCAAAACCTGGGAAACCGCTCCACTTGGGAACCTCCTACCTACCTATCAGCTTGCTGTCGCCAACTGTTGAAGTCCTCGAGAGATTGCTGGTCCTACAGCTCAGAGACCACCTCCCCACATCGGACTCCCAACGTGGCTTCCGTGAACTCCGGTCCACCACCTCAGTCCTCCTTCTCCTCACGCACACTGTCGTGTGAGACTTCTGATAAAAACATAGGTTAAATGAACAGTGATTTTTAGAAGTTTAAAAGTATAAGTTTATTATAAGTGATTAATATGGAAGCAACCTCTGCGATGCACAGCAGACAACTGACTCTAGATTGATTTAACATGGCATATATATAATGCAAAACACGAAACAAATATACAACACGAGTCATAGATAGAACCAGGAAATGTTTTCATAAGACAATTATGCTGAGCTGTTAAAATTATAAAATACATTAGTCATTAGCTAATGACAAAAAATGAATATAAACAATAACTAAGTGTGACTATATTATTACAACAACTTCAACATGCCCCGACCACCTGGACGAACCATCGCCACAGCAATAGACCTCGCCAAGGCCTTCGACTCAATCCACACTGACACCCTCATACACATGATAGCTTCCCTGTCCCTCCTGGCCAATACGGTGAGATGGCTTGCCGCCTACCTGAGGGGTCGGCTTTCAGCAACCTCCTATCGGAACACCCTGTCGTGGCACCGGCATGTTAGGGCCGATTTACCACAGGGTTCAGTCATCTCCCCTGTCCTCTTCAACTTCTTCGTATCCGACTACCCTACCAGCATGCAAACCGTGACCTCATACGCGGACGACTTCACCTTCGCGGTTACCAACTCGAACATCCCCGAGGCAGAGAAGGAGATGAACGACGTACTGGCTGAGGTGTCCACTTGGGCTGCGTCTAAAAAACCTGACAATCGCACCCGCCAAATTATCGGTCACCCTCTTCACCCTTGACCCAGCCCAATCCAGATATCACCCTCAGATTTTTCTCAATGAAACCCTCCTCCCCCTTTGTGAAAGCCCCACCATCCTAGGAGTACCCTTCTCCACTCATTTCTCCTTTACCCCCCCCCCCCCATATCCAGTTTGTCTGCATCAGGCTGCCTCGGTGTCCTCAAGGCCTTGTCTGGCACCACATGGGGTCTCCAAAAGGAGATTCTTCCTCTCACATATAAGCCCCTTATGCGTCCCTCACCATGTATGCTTTCCCAGTCTGGCGCCCTAACTCCTCGACAAATGCCTTGGAGTTCCTCCAGAGAGTCCAAAACTACGCCCTCCGTGTGTGTACTGGCAATCTGCAGATGGCTGTACCAGACCATCTGCACTCAGAGTCTATGGTGCTACCTGTCACACAGCACCTCGACCTCCTCTGCAAACAAACAATACCTACTTCGCACCCTCCGCCCTTCCCACCCCCTTCACCTTGACTCTCACCGACCAGAGGCCCTCGTAATATGAAGAACTCCCTCTCCTCCATGTACCTCGCCGACGTGTCTCACTTTCTGGTCCTCCCGGAGGACTCGTACAGGGAGGCCATTGGGCTGGTCCACGCGGGGGCTGTCACGAGCTGTGTTGCTGGACTGCGGCACAACCGTGTGCTACAAGCACCTCCCCCCCCCCTCGTCTGCCCTTTGAGACCCTTCTCCCTCGCTCGACCAGGTCCACACTATCCCAATTGAGATCTGGTTTCTGCTCCAGACTCGGGGATTACAGGTTCAGGATCGGTAGGGCGCTGTCGCCGACCTGTCCTGACTGTGGCCTGGCTGATCAGACAGTACCCCGTGTATTCGTCTGCGGAGCGAGTAGCTCTTCTCTCTCCCCGGCTGGCCTTTCATTGAACCCTGGGGCGGTAGCGGACCACCTTCTTGCCTTGCCAAGTTTCGGCCACCTACCGAGACCTCTTTGTTTAAATCATAGAAAACGATAGTCCTGTAGTTATTACTATACCTTTTCCGTGTCAAGTTGGCAGAATGAATTGGCCGAATTGAAAAATAAATTGGCAAAAGTGAAATTCATATTGCAGAAGTTAAAATGAAAAATGCAAGTAGGTATGACAAATAATTACAATATAGTTTAGAAGTTTTTTTAATGAAAATTACAACCTTAATCCAATAGTGTAATCTTCTCCACCAGACACTACCATATTATTAGATAATACTCTATTATGGGATAATACTCTATTATAGAATAATACCCAATTATAGAATAATTCCCAATTATAAGATAATATTCTCTTATAGAATAATACTCTATTATAGGATAATACTCTATTATAGGATAATACTCTATTATAGGATAATACTCTATTATAGGATAATACTCTATTATAGGATAATACCAAATTATAGGATAATACCCAATTATAGGATAATACCAAATTATAGGATAATACCCAATTATAGGATAATACCCAATTATAGGATAATACCCAATTATAGGATAATTCTCAATTATAAGATTGTACTCAATTGTAGGATAATACCCAATTATATGATACTACCTATAATTGTGTATTATCCTATAATAGAGTATTATATATGAAAATGTAAATCAGGAAGGCAAAGATTTAGTATAAAGTTTAGGTTATCAATAAATCTGTTATATTGAGTATAAACTATGTTTTCTGTATTGTTTGAGATTTAAATGATGCTTATTTTTGTTAATGATTAAAATTTAGGCATAAACGCTTTTTAACATATATATATTAATTTTTGTACAATAATGATCGAGTTGCTATATTGATTCCCACAACATTTACTTAATATTTGTTTCATTACACCAATTTTGTATAAAATTTAGTACACATCCAAATATTAATAATATGTGTCATATTTATCCATTAATGACCAAAATTCTTTATGATTTTAATCATAGAAAACTATCACTGCACACGAGTTATGAAGTGGCTCTGAGTTATGAAGTGGCTCTGAGTTATGAAGTGGCTCTGAGTTATGAAGTGGCTCTGAGTTATGAAGTGGCTCTGAGTTATGAAGTGGCTCTGAGTTATGAAGAAACCATTACTTCATAACTCAGGAGTTTCACTGTACCTAATTAATTATTTCTTACTTATAGTTTTCATATATGATTATATCATAACTTTTTCCCGATCTACAGTAAATTCAGTTAATTTTAAAACACTGTACTTAAATAGGTATGTATATTGTATATACGAGACATACCTTCGTACTTTTTCTTCTAATGAATCTTAGAAAGAGTGAAAGTTGAATGTGAATATTTCTTATATAATTAATTGTGAACAGAATACCTGATGAATATCTTTTCTTCTAACTGTGATATGACCTTAGGTTTACAAATTTGAAGCAATTCAAGAATTTCTTTAATTTAGAGTGTAAAGACCTTCAACATTTACCTTGAGCATCCAACTGTTCAACAAATATTTTTAGGTTTGTCCTTCTTCTCAAATTGCAAAAATAATTTTTGTATGTCATATGGAATTCATATTTAGAGAGAGGGAGAGAAAAGATCAATAATTTAAACTAATAAGTTAAAAAGTTTTAATGAAGGCAATAGTTAAAAGAAATACAAGGAACCAAGAAAAATCGGCATTAAATGAACGTAACTTCAAGAAAATATAACCCTCCATAACTCAAAATATGCCCATGGATACATTAAAGTAACTCGAAGAATAGGTTTTGTCACTCACTATTATTATGAGATTTGGTTTGGAGGTCACACAGCTCCATGTTGCCAAAGGTACGTTTTGCATTTAGCGATTGTTGCGATCATCACTCAGCGATGATCGCCCAGCTATTGGAATACATTGAAATAGTGCTCAGCGATAATTGCTCGTGGTAATACAGCCACATAGTAATATCATTGAACTGGTGCTCAGCGATGATTGCTGGGCGATGATATCAGAGCGATTATCGCAACAATCGCTTCATGCAAAACGTACCTTTAACCAACGCTCGTGGCCTCTCGCTGCCGTTAAGCCAATACCCCAGCAACGCCGACTTCAGCGGAGCACAGCTATGACAACGCCTATGTTTTTGATTTTTCCCACCATTTTGTACACACAAAATTCTGGGCCGCTGCACAACATCGGAAGAAATAGAACATGATTGCATTGCCATAGCGGTACACCGCTGTAGCCATCGTTACAATAGCTTTGGCTAAATTGTAGCTAGAGTTGACTTGGCGGCTATGCCAGCGTCCACAAACTTGTGTCTAGCGGTGCCAAACAATAACTGGGCATAGTTGGAGCAGTGGTGAACTTTGCTGGAGCGGAAAATTGCCCTTTCCTCACCACTCACAATACAAATTTTGCGCAACTAAAAACTTTCGGAGCGGTAAGAGGGACTAAGTGGTGGCCGTGCCCATGGGGCGTTGTTTTAACAGGGACCAACTTCTGTAACGAGCGGTGATGATTTTGTTTTTACCGCTCACGGAACGCCCCAACAAAGTTCAGGTGGTGTTTTAAAATAATTTTCTCACACTTTCTAAAATAAGATCATCGTATAATATAAATAATTATTACTTTTGAAAGTTAATGAATTATACTGTATACTTTCACATGCTTATGTCAAATATCCTAGAAATTGATCCAGAAATTTTTTTACAATCTAAAATGTTAGCATTCATTTACCTCCCTATCTATAATATTATAGAACTAATATATTATTAATATTCTCAAAGTACCGGAAAGACACGTTTACCCGAGCAAACACTGCAAGATACTAATAGGCAGTTGTGACACGAGGCTACTCATAAACAAAGTATCAAATTTAAGAATGCTCTTTGTTTTTGGATTTATTCCTTTAGTTTTCAATGATATCATTATTTGCCTCGATATATAAAAAGTTTAATCTTGTGTATACAATTATTTCAAATTACTTGATAATTTGAAATTATTGAGTAGTTATGGTTACGTATTAAAATAGAAAAATGATTGAAATTTATTTTTTATAATACTTCGCCAATATGATACTTCGCCAATGTTTTATGAGGCTCGTGCTCATTCTTTGCTTAAAATAGAATATGTTCACAAAGCAGCGTTCACACTTGAAACTATTATGTAGTCGATAAAATGAAGTTTATTCACTTAATATAGGACACTCGATCAGAGAAATTCTGATGCACTCAGGTGTTTCGAGTTCACCCTATGGCTTTGTGTCTAAAGCGTGACACTTTTCTGCATCAAACTATAGTTTGGATCATGCACTTAGGCTTGAAAGTACATCAGTTCGATGCACTTTAGTGCAGTGGTTCTTAAACAAGGGTGCGCGGCACCCCTTTGGGGCATGGATTGTTTACAGCCATGAGATGGCTGTTGTTTTAAGCTCGGTTCTTGCTATTAGTATCATGCAGAATATACATGAAGTATATTTTCCTCAAAATTTTGTGTTATGAAGTAGTTATAATTTTCTGATATAAACACCTTATTATCATTGTGGCTTTCGATAATTACTTTTATAACTTTGAGTGTGGGATTTCTCGTTTTGTGTGCCTGTAACTTTTATTCCTTCTGTCCCATATTCTAACACTGAATAGAAAGAAAAATGGTGCTTCCATTGTAAAAACAAAGTCAAAGTGTAAACAAAAAACTGTACCTTTCTATATAAAATTTTCCTTTCAGTGTCGGGTTTATATGTAAGTGTCGATACCCCGTAATCGATTAGTTTTATTTTATTAGTTTACAACTGTTCATTTTCTAAATATTTATATAACTACAATGCAATATACTGCATTGTTATAACAAATTATATGGTTTTCTTTTATTTATAATGGATTTCAGTTTTCCTTACATAAAAAAATAATTTTACATTTTGTAAACAAAACAATCATTTTCCTTACTTTTTCAATTTGCATATTCAATTTTCAAATCATAGTATCCAAATATATTCTAATTGTAGCTTTTCAATCTATTTCAATGTAATACAATGCTCAGGGGGTGCATGAGTAAAGCAAGGGGTGCGCGAGAAAAATACTTTAAGAACCACTGCTTTAGTGTATTAGCTATAAGTTTGTAAAAAAGATGAGGAAGGAATAATTTCTTCATTATTATAACAAACTTATAGCTAAGACACTAAAATGCATCTAACTGATGCACTTTAGTGCATCCAAAATATAGTTTGATAAACAAAAGTGTCGCGCTTTAGAGACAAAGCCATAGGGTGAACTCGAAACACCTGGGTGCATCAGTTGGTTTTGTTTATATTTCCTAGTGGATTAGCTGATATTATTCAAAGTTAATGTGAAATTAATTAGTTGTTTCTGAAAAGTTATTATCAACTGTTTCTAGATAATATAATCTTTAACCATATTCCAGTTTGACAAAATATAATCACGACTATGAAACGAATCTGTCATTTGACCTGAAACTAAATCAGATGTAAGAGGAAAAATCTAAGCTATAAAATTCGATTGCAATATATAATTTTACTGAGAATGAGAGTGTGATGCATTGAGCATATCTCCAATACATGCTTTCAAACTGAGTTCAAATTATCAAGTTGAACGCAGTTGAGAAGCATTGTTCAGGATCAGGAACAATAGATACTGTGAACATGAACTAAATTTAAAGAACAATGATCCATCAAATTCTAAAAATATAGCAGGGAAGTATTCATTAACAATATGCATAGACATACTTTTATCGGACAATCAGCAATGCACTTCAGTATATAAACCCAAGAGAAGTGGCGGCCATCAGACAAAGGTCAGCCTAAGATTGTAAGGAAATAGTCGTAGCTCTTAGAGTTTCGATTAGTTCTTCTCTCATCAGGCATTGAAATATATTTTCAAACCATGGACCTCGCTTCACTGTACGTGCGATCTAACGCTTTGCAGCGACGTGACGCTGCCACGGCCTTGAATGCCATTTTGCCGGAGATGATATGGTCACACGAGGAGGAGACAGTGCTGGATATTGGCTGTGGATCAGGTCTGCTGAAACTAATGTCAATATAATGTCAATGAAAGAGAGTTCAATTTAACATGTTAAATGTAGGAAATTGAAATAGGTTCTAAGCCTTCATATATGCGAAAACTTTCGGAATTTAACTCACATCTACTCTAATAATTTTTCATTCAACTTCCACCAACTCCAATTATATTTTATTTAGCATATATTTATTTTATTCATTTTGGAACAGATATGAAGCAAATTGATGAATTATGATGTTCAAATGTATCGAATAATATAACTAAGAAAAATATCGTTATATCTTTTGTTTTTCAGAATACCACAACAGCTTTATACAAAACTCAAAAAAGAATTCATACTGATCATTAACACGCAGCTTTTAATATATTCATTGACAGGTGACATCACCTTGAATATGCTGTTGCCCTGCATGCCATCCTCGGTGTCAAAGATCACTGGTGTGGACATTTCAAAGGAGATGGTGGACTTTGCCAGTAAGAACTCTTCACACAACAGCATTGAGTATGGACAGCTGGACATTGAGAATGATGACAATCCTCGTCAGAAATATCCCGCAGGATTTACCAAGGTTAACATAGCATGTATCACCTAAAGTTTATTAGGAAGTATTACATCAGTTTGCTTGTGATTTCATTAGCTTAGTTTTTTTTTAGAATTAAATTGGTTTCTTCACTTCTGAACGCCTATTAATGTCAACCATATATTAGGTTCCAAGGCTACCTAAGACAGACTTATAGTTTGAAAAATAACCTAGTCCTAGTGTATGGAGAATAGATTCACTATCCACTTTTTAAGAGTTTTACTTCATTTAAAACAACCATCTTTCACTGAACCCTTTGCCTCCTTAATATTTGTTGACGTTGATCTGTTCACAGGTGTTTTCCCTCTACTGTTTGCATTGGGTTCACAACCAACAGAACTGCCTGGAGAACATCTTCAACCTGCTACAACCAGGAGGAGAGTCTCTCCTTGTATTTCTAGCCTCTAACCCACTCTTTGGTGTGTACGAGAACATGAGCATGGATGAGAAATGGGCTCCCTATATGAAGGTATTCTTAGAAATATTATTACACAAATTCTTTTCATCAGCAATTATTCTACTGACTATTGTATTATGAAATATAAATGATTTTTCTTTTTCTAGGATGTAAGTAAATTTGTCCCCGTGTACCAGCACCGTAAGGACCCAGCAAGTGTGTTCACCCAAATTGCAGAGGATGCAGGATTCAACGTTATTTCTTGCTCTGCCCCAAACATGTCCTATGTTTTCGAGAATACAAACTACTTGAAGAGTAATTAGCAACAAAAACTAAATAGAACTTTATTTAATCAAGATAGTACTAGTACAAATAATAATAATAAGAAATGTGGCCTATAGAAGTAGTATACACTTTTTGCATACTTGCTTACTGGTGATAATTCCTTATATGTTACATTTTTGTAAGGTCGAATACCTTTTATTTCAGACGCTGTGAAGGCTGTGAATCCTTTCATTTCAAGGCTGCCTGAAGAAGAGCAAGAGGAGTACCTCACAGAGTGTCTTCAGCAGCTCATGGAAGTGGCTGGTGACGCAGAGGGCAATGCCACTGCTAGGTACAGGCTCATGGTGGGCCACATCAGCAAACCATTCTAAGAGTAACAATTCACTCCATGCGACCACATTAGAGCTCTGCTCATACTATCTACAAGCCTGAAAGTCTTTTCATGAAATTAATTTGTATGGTTGATTAAAGAGAGTTATTAAAAAAAAAATTTAATGACTGAATTTAGACAAAGACAGAACTCTTTAGTTTAAATTTTCTTACACTCTTTGATACATTCAACTAGCATCATAAATGCTTTTTGTAAGACAATTTAACATCATTTTCCTTTTTCGATAATATTTAGTGCTCCGTATTCACTATCAAACACAACCAATATTTGCAAACAGATTACAGTGTACTAATTTTCACTTTCTCGTGATATTTGTTAAGCTGTTTGTCAATCTTTTGTTATATTACCTATGTATGGCAAATTAATGATAGATATCATACAAATTAAAATCAAGAAATTACTCTTATGCATGCTTGTATGTCTGAAAATTTATAGATAGACCTTCATATAAAATTATAATAGTAAAATATTATAAAATTATACATACTGTTTGACAAACAGTTTTCTAAGATGTTTAATGTTTAACCAAAAGAAACATTATTTTGATAATGTGTACGGGACTGAACAAAAAGATGAACCTAGTTAATGTGATCATATAAAATGTGTAGAGCTGTAGACAGTCCTTTGTTGTGGAATCTATACCAAATCAGGTCAGTAATGAGAGAATTGACGTAATTTATTATACTTGAAATGTATTAGATATTTTGTGTGATTTCTGTTTTCATTGTTTTACATTAGTATTAAATTAACTATTGTTAAATGTATTCAAATTTCTCTTTGTCTTTACATTCAAAAAATTTAGATGCTAAACATTAAAGGATGTTTAATTTCCCTTAAAAATGAAATGATAAATCATTTGCTTTAGTCCAAGTGACATCATTTCAATACTGATGGTAATAAAATACGAAACAAATCCTCAATACTTTATATGAATAAGAGTCACAATTTGTAAAATAATCTTAGGACAACAGACTTGACTACAGAATCTCTGACTTAGATCTCTGAAAATATATCCAATGTACATATTGTAAAATAAATCAATTATCATTGGATTTGGAAAATAAAATGAAAGGTACTGCAAGATGAAGACAAGAATAGAAATGGCTCCAACTAGTGCACTATATATGCGGTTAGAGATATAATCATACTCAAAGTAACTTAACTTTCTAGGTAATAGAATATTCACTATGGGAATAATAGTTTCACACATGGAAATAACAAGGCTAACCACTAAAATATTGTTTCGTTTCAGTAGATTATTGCTAACATTTTCTAACTATATTATTACATGCGGAGATCACTTGAATTTTCTCTATTTACTCGCCTATATTTTAGACCTACATCACATAGTAGGATGTTTACTATACCACATAGTAAGATGTTTACTATATCACATAGTAAGATGTTTACTGTATCACATAGTAAGATGTTTACTATATCACATAGTAAGATGTTTACTGTATCACATAGTAAGATGTTTACTGTATCACATAGTAAGATGTTTACTGTATCACATAGTAAGATGTTTACTGTATCACATAGTAAGATGTTTACTGTATCACATAGTAAGATGTTTACTATATCACATAGTAAGATGTTTACTGTATCACATAGTAAGATGTTTACTGTATCACATAGTAAGATGTTTACTGTATCACATAGTAAGATGTTTACTACATCACATAGTAAGATGTTTACTATATCACATAGTAAGATGTTTACTACATCACATAGTAAGATGTTTACTATATCACATAGTAAGATGTTTACTACATCACATAGTAAGATGTTTACTACATCACATAGCAAGATGTTTACTACATCACATAGCAAGATGTTTACTACATCACATAGTAAGATGTTTACTACATCACATAGTAAGATGTTTACTACATCACATAGTAAGATGTTTACTACATCACATAGCAAGATGTTTACTACATCACATAGTAAGATGTTTACTACATCACATAGCAAGATGTTTACTACATCACATAGTAAGATGTTTACTACATCACATAGTAAGATGTTTTCAGATTGTATTTTGATATGTCGTTACACACAAACTCTACCTAAACTCTTCCTAATATTTCATTAAATTAAAAGGCAAAATCTTTAGTGATCTATTTAGCTGGTAGAGAAACAGACCAAAATTTTCCACACCGAAAACTCAATTTCCGCCTTTCAGTTTTTATAAATTCTGGAGTGTTAAAAACTAAAGAAATTTTAATTAAAAGGATTTAATAGATTTTGTATGTATTTTTCCTGCTTTTCAAACATCATATCTGGAATATAAAGTCATATTTATATTGAATAAGAAATATATATATAATAAAATTACTAGTATGAACTAAAATATTTGAAATTATTGAGTTTAATCAAAAGAAGCATATTTTAGTAACAATATAAATTCATTACATTAATTTAATATGGAAAATATTTTTATTAAAGTATATTTTGTATGGGCTATATTAATATAAAATGGAATCTTGTACAGGACGGATTTCTTTAATGATTATCATTCTTCAAACTTATCATCTACAAAGATAAAGAAAGTACAGAATAACATATTTATCAACAACGAGATAATTAAAAACTAACATTTGGGTTATAACATATCAAAAGTCAAACCTATATATATTTATTTTACGATATGAGACTAGAGTGTATGTTTCATGCCAAAGAAGCTATATTGGCAGAAGGTTCACCATCTTCTGTAGAGTCAAGAGGTTCAGATTTGGTACTAAAGCGCCCTCTTGCGTACGATACTTCACATTGACTACCGTACTCTGCGTCATTGTTTTTGCAGGAGAGACTAGAATTTGAGTGACTAACCACCTCTTCATTGTATTTCCTATGCCCAGGAGTGTACTTGGCAGATCTGGGACACTCGACACTTGATTGTCGAACCACTTTATTCGCACCACTGTTGGAGAGTTTCCTGAGCTCACTGATAGAGTGCCTAGATTTAGGCATAGATGTGTCTGGTCTCAAGCTTTCATCTAGGTATATCTGCTTGCTCAGTTCAACCAGTCTAGTTTTAAGTTCTGTAAAATCTGTAGTTTGATCTCCTTTAGGAAGCTGAGGACTTTGATTACCAATTTGATTGGAGGATAAACTAGGGTGAGAGGATGTCAGCTGAGTATCACTGACGTTGTTGCAATATGAACTTAGACCAGAAGTGGATTGGGAAGATTTAACTCTTGAATTCTTCTTATTATTATTTCTTATATGTTTCTGAGATAACTTCCCATTTGATAAACTGTGTCTCATGTCACGCAGAGTAGGGTCATACTCTTCAGTAGAGGTGGATGGAACGGAGTCACTAACTCCAATAAATCTACCATACATTCTGCCATTACTATAGCTACTACTACTATCAGACGGTTTTGGACGAACTACGATTTCATTTTGATTAGATCTGGAGGACTTGATGATCTCGAATTCATTGTGAACATCAACTTTAGTGTTGATTTGTCTAGCTTTTGGAGATTTTGACTTTGTACGCTCTTCAGAATTAGTAAAAGAGTCTTCATACGCAACATTCAAGGCTATAGACGGCACAGGAGTGACCTTAGAAGATCGCTTTCTTTTGGTAACTTCACGGTTATTTTGTTGCTGTGATGAGATCGGATATTTATCTTTCAATTTGCGGAGAGTTGGAGAAACTTCTACTCTTCCATCGTAAGAAAGATTCTGCAATAGATATTAAACATTGTTCATTATTGCAGAACTACAAATAAGAACTTGTTCTTTAGTATACTTTTGGGAAATGAAATTTATTTTAAAATAATGTTCCTGAAAAATTCATGAATAATAGACAAAAATTTAAAATTGAATATTTTGATCAAAAATAAATATTTAGCTACTAATAGTACTTACAGGACTGTAAAAAGAAATATTCTCTTCTTCATCTTCGTCTTTCTCTTCTTTCTTGAAAGAAGAGTTACTGTATCCACGATGAGAATTGAAAGAATCTCTATTGGTAGAAGACGAAGATTTCAAACTACTAACGCCAGAGCTAAGGTGACCACTCTTTCTAAATGACATCAACTCATCAGCAAGTGACTTAGGCCTGGGACTCTGTCTACCAAGACGAGGACTCTGTCTCCCACTAATTCTCCCATTCAGATCGAGGTTATGGGAATAACGAGCAGCTGAGTGAAGCCTCTTGGACTTCTTGACTCTGGGAGTGACTTCAGGAGTTATGTCTTCCAGAGCGTCTGTGAACTCATGAGAATCGACTGAATCAACGTCACAGAAATCAAGATTGTAGCCTCTTCTAAGACCCGGAGAAGCAAAGGGAGTACCAATTAGCTTGGGACACTGTCCATCCAGACTGTCATTGCTAGAGTCAATGTTTCGATCTCGCGAATGTCTAATTGCCCATCTGCTCATACCAGAATTGGATCCGGAAGAGCTGCTCGACCTCTCACGATCAGAATCTGTAAATTAAACTGTATTAACATCATTCTTAAACTTTATTAACCCTTAAAAGACTGACTGAGGAGTTTAAGCTCGACAATCCGAATTCATTCAATATAATAACACTATTCCCATCAATGTTGGGTAAACAAAATTTTGCCCATTACATTCATATGATAAAAGCCATTAACTGACAAAAAAACAGATAATTCGAGCGGCTGGTTTCATAAATATCAATGTGCAAAATTTCCTCTCAAATTTTGTCAGTCCAATTAGGGTTAAATATCCTGAAAATTAGACTACAGGAATCTTTCTAAGAAAAATTAAATTGTGTCTCACCTTCAGCAGGGCCAGCTCCACAACTATCAACACTTTTCTCTTTTTCAGTTCTTCCAAATCTTGGTAAGGCTTTTCCGTTGAGTGCTATTTTCGTTCTAGCAGAGTCTAGGATTGTTCTGAAGAATGACTCCCCAGCAGCTGATTCGTCAGCTACAGGAGCACTGCTATCACTAGTATCGGAGGGAGATCGCAGGACGGGGGTGGAGTACTGCAATAAAGATAGTCCTATGACATTGCACTGCCTAAGAGGATTGTAATGATCTTGTTATACTTTCTATTCCTTGACCAATAGCATTATCAAAGAACAAAACCTTTAATAATTTTACAGAGACTACAAAAAAAATTTCCATGAATTAAGTATTCTATGAAATATTAATAACTTAATAAGAGTAAAGTATAACTTAATTAGTACATAGTCTCTAGGAGAGAACTAACAATGAAAAGAATAGTGGTTTAAAAAAAATTAAATGATAAACGAAATACAAGCAATTATCTATTCCATTAACTAAAACTAGGTAGACTGTTTATAGTGCCATTTCTTCTCAATAACTGGGTAGACTGTTTATAGTGCTATTTCTTCTCAATAACTGGGTAGACTGTTTATAGTGCTATTTCTTCTCAATAACTGGGTAGACTGTTTATAGTGCTATTTCTTCTCAATAACTGGGTAGACTGTTTATAGTGCTATTTCTTCTCAATAACTGGGTAGACTGTTTATAGTGCTATTTCTTCTCAATAACTGGGTAGACTGTTTATAGTGCTATTTCTTCTCAATAACTGGGTAGACTGTTTATAGTGCTATTAATTTCTTCAATAACTGGGTAGACTGTTTATAGTGCTATTTCTTCTCAATAACTGGGTAGACTGTTTATATTGCTATTTCTTCTCAATAACTGGGTAGACTGTTTATAGTGCTATTTAATGACTCACACTGCTGTCCATGTTCACCCCATATGTCTCAGGTGAGGCAAGGGGAGGCAGGGGCCTCATGCATCTGGTGCTGACCTCTTCGTGAGTGACATTAGCTGAGGATTGAGTGAAAATATATTAAATAGTAAGCCTCAAGATATTTCGAGTTGAACGGTATAAGTAGGTAAATATTACTATTTCAACTAACTTTTCTTTGGTAGTTCATGTAATTATGATTCAGTCTAAAAAATAAGGAAATTGTGTCGATTTCAGAACAACGAAAGAAAAACAACAAATATAAAATATTTCGAACAGATAATTAGGTAGTAGGTTTTTCGATCATTGAATTTTTTTTTATAAAATATCTTCAAATGAAACAGCGTAAACACGAATATTTTACAACCAGTTTGTTTAGAGGGCCCACAGATTTAGAAAAAAATACAGGAATAGTAGCAATGAGATAACGTCACAAAGAAAAGTTAAATAAGTTAAGTTATTATGATTAGATTAATAATTAATTCCTGTGCCCTAGTGCCAACCAAAGCCAGTTACTCCACTCTGTGGTCACTTCACTAGTAATGACTTTAGTGGTTCACTCACCATCTGGGGCCTGACTGTGGAGTGACTCCCTGTCCGGGGCAGTGAAGGCGGGGGGCGGCTCGGGGCTACCGATGGTGGTGACGATATTCCTGCCGTTAACGTTAAAGTCGTTGATGTTAGCTGCTGGCAGAGGCTGGTCAGCTGCCTGCAAGTCGCTGTCAATGCTGGCAGACATCTGATGGAGTGTCAGACAAATTATAAATAATAATAAGTAACTTAAGATAAATACGATATAAAATAAATGTAATTGATTGTATCATTATAACAGTTTGGTAATTTTTACAGGTAACTCTTTCCTTCTAAATAACTAATAGAATTTATATCACATTCATTATATAACCTTATTTTACATACCACCCATCACAAATGCACATTTTATATTTTTTACCGATAGTAATAAGCCTCGCATAGGTACCTATAGTGTTTGTAAACAATATCCTATAGCTAGACCTAAAAAAACAAAGCCCTCATTGGTATAATCTCCCTAGTTTAGACCATGAACTAAATTACCTTCTGTAATTTATCACTTCAATTTAATTATAATCTCTTAATAATTCAGAACTGCCTTTGATGATTTGTGATAACAACCTGCTACCGAATATCTGGTACACTACATCCCACTGTTGTATTTGTTCTACAGTTGCCTCTACTGCCGATGTAACTGTGTGCTCACCGTGAAGCCATAGTGTTTGAGTATGTCCAGTTTGCACATAGGGCAGGTTCTGTGGTCCAGCAGCCAGGGGTCCACGCAGTTCTTGTGGAATTCGTGACTGTGGAAAAAGAAACTTTCAAAATTAAACACGAAAAAGAAGTAAAAATTAATGGTCGGAAAAATAATTATTTACGAATAAGAAGCAAATAAGGTTTCATGATTTGAAAGTTTAATTTAGTGGGCCGAAATGTGACCAAGACTAGCAAATTAAATGTGTATTTTGAAGTGAACACATAGGTATACATGTACATATTATATCAGCAAATGATATACTAGTATGGAATTTTAATTTAAAAAAGAATTAATGATTTTTTTAAATATTAAGACCTGGTATTCTTTAACAGAATAATGAATGAGTCACCTTTCACGAGGCAAGACTCATTGACTCACCTGCATGGTAGGACTCTAACCGAGTCACTGGGAGCGTATGACTCAATACACACAGCACATGACTCCTCTAGTGTAATTTCCTGTGAAGAATAACAAAAGAAAATTAAATTAGAACATCAATGGAACCTGAAGAGTTGATTTAATTTAAATTAAAATAAAATTAATGATTACATTAACTTATTATTGCAAAATTTAACTCAAGTATCTTTTGTATAATATTTATTAATAAATTTGCCACGAAACAATTATTAGATTAGTTAACCGTTCACTGCGTGGTGTACCTCATATGGTACATTAATCTGTTAGATATACTTACAACATATTATAATTTTATCAAAAAATTCCCGCACGTTCGCACATTAGCTATCATTAATATAGAAAATGAAGATAATTATTCGGAACTTAGATTTCATTACTAATGTTTAAATTATTATTATTCTAGAATTAATAGAAGCAAATTCTTATTATTTAATGTAATATATACAAATAAAGAGCGCAGTGGAAGGTTTTATGTTATTTAAATTAGCCATTTAATTTTAATTAGTCTTACATATAATAATTAGCTATTATATATAATTATTAAAATAAGAATTATTATTGAAATTATTGCAATTTACATGATTTCCTTTTCCATTTAAAAATAACTGCTAAGTAAAATTTATCTGCAGCATTTCATTAAACATTAAAAATTTTTTATAGAAAAGTAATATTGAAATTCATTAGAAATCTAGCAATTTTATAGGGTAAACACCCTAATTTGTGTTGAAAATGATTAAATTTTTATAACATCTTATCATTATTTAATGTATTAAAGTAATTAAATGCCAGAGAAATAACTCGCTTCACTCCAGTTACTTCCTTCTCATGACCTTATTCCTCTACTGCATTTCATACCTCAGTCCCAGTGCTTGTGTGTGTAATTGTACACCAATAAATATCGGTAAAAATTGAAACTCATTGTTACGCACCTATTAAAGATTATAGTAAAACATAAGAGATGAATATCTGTGTTCTACTTTAGTCGTGACGAATTTATTGAGTGAATAATTCATCAGATATTTAAAGGTTAGGCAATATCAAGTTACACAATTATTTGGCTATACTTTACTGTATTTAAAGGTCCTCTCCAATCTAAGCTAAAAAAAATTTGGAATTGCTTTAAATTTGTAGAGCTAAGGTTATATAACATATAACAGTAAGCAGAATTTAAATCGATCAAGTATTCTGTTCACAATTAATTATATAAGAGATATTCACATTTCGGTTGTTTCATTCTGAGAATCATAAGAAGATAAAGGCCCCATAATTGAGTAGGTATGTTCGTTCGTATATACATAGTAGATACCTATTCAAATGCAGTGTTTTAAAATGAACAGTTCTCCGGATGGGACAAATGTTATGATTTATGATAACTATAAGTAAGAAATACTTAATTAGGTACTTGAATTCGTTATATGGATCCATTATCTTGGAATCAGCTTTGTTATTGTTTTGAATTCGTCGGATCTAGTTAGCCTATCGCACAAGGGGCTGTTTCTTTGCTTACGGAAACAAATCTTAAATTACATATAATAATAAAACTATAGAACCAATTTTGAAATGGTTTGCAGTTTTATAATCAGTAACCTTAGTTCTAAATAATAGAAGAATAAAAAAAATAGAGTGGAGGGGACCTTTAACTATTCATTGATAAATGAAAAGAACTACTTCATTCATCTTCAGTTTTTTATTTACCTTAATTGTAAACAGTGGAAAATTATAATCACTATTTGTTGCATTCGCTGAGAAATATCATCCTATATAGTATATACTATACATATATACTATATATATATTCTACTCACTGTATCTACTCACTGTATATACTATCTACTCACTGTATCTACTATCTACTCACTGTATCTACTATCTACTCACTGAATCTACTATCTACTCGATGTATCTACTATCTACTCACTGTATCTACTATCTACTCACTGCATCTACTATCTACTCGATGTATCTACTATCTACTCACTGCATCTACTATCTACTCACTGTATCTACTATCTACTCGATGTATCTACTATCTACTCACTGCATCTACTATCTACTCACTGTATCTACTATCTACTCACTGCATCTACTATCTACTCGATGTATCTACTATCTACTCACTGTATCTACTATCTACTCACTGCATCTACTATCTACTCGATGTATCTACTATCTACTCACTGTATCTACTATCTAATCACTGCATCTACTATCTACTCACTGTATCTACTATCTACTCACTGTATCTACTATCTACTCGATGTATCTACTATCTACTCACTGCATCTACTATCTACTCACTGCATCTACTATCTACTCACTGCATCTACTATCTACTCACTGTATCTACTATCTACTCGATGTATCTACTATCTACTCACTGCATCTACTATCTACTCACTGTATCTACTATCTACTCACTGCATCTACTATCTACTCGATGTATCTACTATCTACTCACTGTATCTACTATCTACTCACTGTATCTACTATCTACTCACTGTATCTACTATCTACTCACTGTATCTACTATCTACTCACCTTGTCCCCCAGTTTAATGTGTTTGGTGGGTATTTTGTTCAAGGCTTTTTTCGCTACGTTGCAGAGATGTTTCTGGAAAATAAAATAGTTGGTTAAATTAAAAATTGCATTGAAAACGTCAGTATTCAAATCTTTAATAGTATAAATTTGACTTTACCTTTATAATGATTTAAATCTATAACAATAATCATCATGTCTAAAAAATTAGCAGGAATTGTGCTTCTAAGTCTAAGGATAAAAAGGAACAACAGTACTGGAATGTACATTTCTTTAAAAAAACAGGACGTTTCGATAGTCTAGCTATCATTATCAACTAATATAAAATCTGTAATGGAACATAAAAAATAAAAAACATACACTAATATTTATTGAACATTAAAAAACCTAACTAAAAATTAATTAAAAGTTAAAGGATAAGAACTGTCAC
>CANNZV010001963.1:47924-93049 GCA_947561585.1 Caprella mutica
AGCCTATTGTAAACCTCCATCAAAACTACCCATGAACATAAGCTGCGGAACTTGGGCATCAACGCCAAACTTGAGCCTTTTGACCCTGAAAAGGTGATATACAATTGCAGTTCGGTTGTGTTGCCTAGTCGTGTAAAAGTACTACTTGCTTTTGGCCTTGACTTTTGTCTTCCAATTTATAAGATTGATTTTTTCAAATATTTTGTATCTTTTGAAAAACTGTATAATCAGGTTAGAGATAGAGATTGTGTTAATTTTAGTGATTTTAAAAGAGAATTAAAAACCTTATGTTCTAAATATTTCTATAATTTTAAGCCTCATAAAATTTTTTCTTCTGTAATATCTAAGTACGATATTTCTCTTCTAAAAAATTTCTCTAAAAATAAATCAATAATAGTTACCCGTCCAGACAAAGGTCGTGGTGTAGTTATTGTTGACAAATCTGATTATATTAATAGCATGACATCTTTGATATCAGATCCAACCAAATTTATAGAAATAACCGATTCCATTCAGAAATATTCACTTAAAATAGAAGACAAGATTAATAATTTGCTACGTAAAATGAAAAGACTGAAATATTTTAACGATTCTCTTTATAAACAGTTATATGTCAGTGGCTCTGGACCTGGAATTTTGTATGGCCTACCCAAAGTTCACAAGCTCGATTTTAAAAGTAAATTTCAATTTAGACCTATTTTTGCAGCTTATAACACTCCTAGTTTTAATATTGCTAAATTTTTAGTCCCTTTCTTATCTCCTTTAACCACTAATGAATACACTTGCAAAAATTCATATGATATTAGTGAAGAAGTAACTAGTATTCCAAATTCTGACAATTTTTTTATGGCATCATTTGACATCGAAAATCTTTTTACAAACATACCTCTTCATGAAACAATAGATATCATTTGTAGTAAACTCTTTTCTGATCCATCTTCTACTTTTTTAGGGCTAACTGTCTCATTTTTTAGACCATTTTTAGAGCTTTCAGTTTTAAATAGTTTCTTTTTATTCAATAACAAATATTTTAAACAACTTGAAGGTTTAGGTATGGGACTCCCATTAGGTCCTACTTTCGCAAATATTTTTATGTGCCATCATGAACAAAATTGGCTTGCAGATTGCCCCTCTAATTTTAAACCCTTGTTTTACAAAAGATATATTGATGACACTTTCCTCCTTTTTAAAGATAAATCTCACGTTCCCCTATTTTTAACTTACCTCAATAGCAAGCATAGCAGTATAAATTTTACCTTTGAACTTGAGCAAAATAATATTTTATCGTTTTTAGATTGTAATATTCATAGGCAGGATAACAAGTTCCATAGTTCAGTTTTTAGAAAAATTAGTTTTACAGGTTTAGGCTCTAGTTTTTATAGTTTTTGTTCCACTTCTTTTAAATACAATAGCATCAAAACTTTAATCTTCAGGGCATGCAAAATTAGTAGCAATTTTTCATTTTTTAAGCGGGAGATTTCTTTTTTACGCTCTTTTTTTAATAACAATGGCTTTTGTACTTCACTTTTTAATAAAATCCTTATGCAGTTTTTAGATAGGAATTTTAATAGCACTTATACTCTACCACCCGCTGAAAACATTTTATATGCATCCCTACCATATCTAGGCTACCACTCTGTCAAATTAAAACAAGATCTTTCCATTCTTTTTACTAAATATTTTAATGATGTAACTTTTAGATTTGTTTTTACCAATTCATTTACAATAGGCTATTTTTTTAATTACAAAGATAAACTTCCTCTCGTCATGCTCTCGTCAGTCGTTTATTCCTTTAGTTGCGTGCAGTGCACGTCAGAGTACGTTGGCATGACGTCGCGGCCACTCTACATGAGGATTGCGGAGCATGCTGGGAGGAGTTTTCGAACTAATAGACCAATTTGCAATCCACCTCATTCATCAATTAGAATTCACACGGAGAGTACTTGCGACTCTCCAATCAAATTAGATCATTTTAAAATTTTAGGTAGTGCAAACAATTTTAATGAGTTGAGAATTTTAGAATCACTTCACATTTTTAAACGCCAACCTATTTTAAACAATAGTGACAGTTCTTATCCTTTAACTTTTAATTAATTTTTAGTTAGGTTTTTTAATGTTCAATAAATATTAGTGTATGTTTTTTATTTTCTATGTTCCATTACAGATTTTATATTACTTGATAATGATAGCTAGACTATCGAAACGTCCTGTTTTTTTAAAGAAATGTACATTCCAGTACTGGTGTTCCTTTTTATCCTTAGACTTAATAATCATCATACACCATATGTAACATGACCATATGTACCATACATACACTCAGTTATCATGTATCCCCACGTCCCATCTAACACCTTACTCTCTTATGTTTCATTTCATCTTCCCCATCTTCCACGATACATTTCCCTTGTATTCTTATCTCCCATGTAACACCAAGTCCCATCTAACACTCTATTAGACTTGTATACTTGTAGTTGTTATTTGAAGCTAATTATTTTTGTGGCTTTAAAATATAGCAGTGTTATTCGATAGTACCTTTCAGCTCAAGTGTTGTGGTCTAGAGAGTTGTTTCACAATGATGTTCATTACTTTGAGAGTTAGTAAGTCTTTTTCAAACATGTTACACACAATTAATTGGAGAATGTAATTAACCCCATGGGGTTTTTTTCTAGGCCAGGTGGTTTCCTGTGGTTAACTCTGTAGAAATTATGAGCTTTGAAGGTGTCGTATTCCTAAAGTTTTTGAATGTGTTAACTTCTTGAACATAAATTAATGAGAGGGTGGGAGCTCTCGGGAAAAGTTAATTGAGAATTAGAGAGTTTCTACTTGATGTGGGTAAAATTACAATCTGATAGAATACTGAGCGAGTGACTGAATATTGCAATTCCATGGGCAATAGCAGTTCCCGATGGCACATAATGCACTCTCTACGACAGAGTTATATAGCTATAGAGTCGTAACTGAGCTGGCAGATGGTTGTTCAACGGCTTCGATGTTGCAGAATAGAAAAATTTGGAAGTAATGGAAGCTAGGAGTAAGAGTTCGCACCTGCAGTAACAGTGGCTTCGACGAACTTACTGTCGCAACACCCTTCAGCAGAAACTCAGTAGTTCCCCAATCCATATCCCCTCATTGCTTTTGTAAAATCCCTATGCTTATTGGTGAAAAAGAAAAGCTCGATCTCCAATGTTTGACCCATGTTGTAAATTAAACTCCTTCTACAGTAGATCATTGAGTAATTGAACTAGAACTAGCACTCGGTAGAGCGCATACCTTCGCCACCGATTATAAACGAACTTGACCATCCAATAATCCTTAGGTACTAAATGACCTTGACCTTAACCTTTGACCCGTTCGCTCCCAAAATTAAATAAACTGGATAATGACCAATCATCCCATCAAATTTCAGGCAATTTGGTTGAATACTTTTTGAGTTATTGAGTTACAAATGACATTGACCTTGATATTAAACCTTTCACCAGATCGCTCCCATAATCTAACCAAATGGTTCCTAGATATTGACTAATCGTCCCATTAAATTTCAGGAAATTTGATTGAATACTTTTTGATCTATAAATGACTTTGACCTTGACCTTTGACAAGATGGCTCCCGAAATTTAACCAGATGGTTAACGGACATTGACCAATTATCCCGACATATTTCAGGCAATTTGCTAGACTATATTTTAATTTATAACTTCACCTCGATCTTTGACCAGATCGCTCCCAAAATTCTACCAGATAATGGATTGGGGAATAATTTTGAATGATAATATTGGAAATATTTTTGAATGATATTATTAAAAGTGGAAGAATGAAGAGAACCCCTAATCATACAGTCCCATGTAACCAATGTACCACCTTACACAATATATATCCCATTTATCCTTCTCTCCCATGTAACACCGTGTCCCATCCAACACAATATCCCATGTACCCGCATGTCCCCTGCACCACCTTGAATCAGCTGCTCCGTGTTTTCTTGGTTACTCTAGTTTATAGGGCCAGTAGGGGGCATTGATGGGGGGGGGGGGTTGTATTGCTTCAGTTCGTATCGATTGACACGCCCCTCCCAGAGAATGAAATACCTTCCTCTCTTGACGCTCCCTTTGAATCTGCCACACTAATTACCCTGTCTTTGGCCATTGGAGATCTTTGCGTCACTTTGCAGAGTGATGTTAATGGTGGCAACTTCAGCGCCATTACTAACGCTTATTCAGTTGTCAGGGCAAATCTATGGCTTGAATATTTAATAGCATTCCATTTGCTGACACCAGGTCACTTTGTACTCATATCATGTGCGTACAGTCATAAAAATGATAGCCAATGAGTAAGGGCATGCGCAAAAGATTTGATTATCGGCAATGATATCAAATAATAGAACTGATCTATTTTATTGTAGTTGGAATTAGATTACAGTTTGATTAAAAAAAAGTTAGTTTGCATTTTCCCAGGGAATATAATATGGCTCATTATATATATTTTATAGTTCCTATATATTCAAACATTATAGTAATTAATGTCACTGGACAGTACATTAAACAAGATACCAATAACAAAACGGAGCCAAAAAACTGATGAATAATATTCAGTAGTAATTTAATGATTAAAGTTAATAAAAATTAATAGATTTATAAGATAAATTCAAAGAATCGATAACGAGATTGTTCAAATGAATAAAGAAAACGTTTGAATGAACACAAGTCAACTCTACCATTGACAGTTCTCTCTCTCTCTCTTCATTGAGAGCTCCATTCAATGATAATAAAGTTACTGGGGTAATATTTGCTGAATGAGAACTACCCTATTGCACTGTGTGGTAAATGAATAGAACTGTGGTGTTAAACCAGGGGTGGGCAAAGGCAGCACTCAGAGCGGCACTCGTGCCCACCAGGGAAACGGTGCTTTAGTTTCTTCCAAAGAAATTTTAGAATTTTTAGCCATGACTGCTTAATAAATTTAAAGGATAATATAGAAGAGGATGGTAAATTAATTGAAGAAGAGTATATTTGTAATGACCTTGATACTTTGATAGTAAATTTTATCCGTTGATAAGGTATATTTTGTTCATTGTTATTGTACTGCCAGTGTTCCAATTTTTTACCTCTGGCTCTTTTTATCTAGATCAGTTACTTGTATATTTTTCATACGTTTGTCTAGGGACACTCTAACACTTGTAAGAATTTGTGCAATCATGTTTAAATCCCTCTTTTTATAAGTTAGGTAGCAATTGTCATTTATCCTGTGATTTTACGAGTTACCTATTATTACTTATGCAAGATAATTAACTTTCGTTTTTATTATGAATTAATTCACATTAAAAAATGTAATTAAATATCATATATTAATTTTTTTAATGCAAATGATAAATGTACTACAAATAGTTATGTGCAAAATATGAACCATTTTAGTGTTTTATGTACTTCGATAAAATCTACTACCTCATTCTGAATTTATAATTACTCAGTAGTATCCCCTTCAATTTAAAAACTAAAAGAAAATTATAAAGGCACTGAGATTCTATCTTTCAGCACTGAAAAACACAACGTGTGCCTACCCCTGTGATAAACCTTATGTAGGTACTGATCTTCACAAGTTCCATACATGCATTCATCGAAACCTTCGTAGTTGGTAAAGTGATATGAACATTTTTTCTCTTAATTCAAAACTTATGTAGCAATATAACTAATTAACTATTTACTTTAATAGTGGACAAACGAAGCATCATTTGCACACAAAATAACTATGTTTAAAAGAATATAAAAACAAAAAGATAATAAATATTCAGAGCAATTAATATTTCGAGAATGCTTACTTCATTTTCTTCTCTCTTATCATTTTGCGATAAAATTTGTTCTGTTACGAATTAAATGAAACCCTGAACAGCTGAGTCACCAAACAAAGTCTACGACCAAACCCATGTAAGAACTGTTGAACTAGAGGAACATAATGTGATGTCAGAGTGCGACACAAAGCGCCACACTACAAAGCGTTACACTACAAAGCGTTACACTACAAAGCGTTACACTACAAAGCGCCACACTACAAAGCGTTACACTACAAAGCGCCATACTACAAAGCGTTACACTACAAAGCGTTACACTACAAAGCGCCACACTACAAAGCGTTACACTACAAAGCGCCATACTACAAAGCGTTACACTACAAAGCGTTACACTACAAAGCGCCACACTACAAAGCGTTACACTACAAAGCGTTACACTACAAAGCGCCACACTACAAAGCGTTACACTACAAAGCGCCATACTACAAAGCGTTACACTACAAAGCGTTACACTACAAAGCGCCACACTACAAAGCGCCACACTACAAAGCGTTACACTACAAAGCGTTACACTACAAAGCGCCACACTACAAAGCGTTACACTACAAGCCACACTACAAAGCGTTACCCTACAAAGCGCCACACTACAAAGCGTTACACTACAAAGTGCCACACTACGAAGCGTTACACCACAAAGCGCCACACTACAAAACGTCATACTACAAAGCGTCACACTCCAAAGTCACACTATAAATTCTGCATTCAATTCACCACTAGACCCAATAAAGTAACTAGTTCAGGTAACTCTATTGCTGCCAATTCATCACCTCAATCTGTCTATCTTCAGTCATTCAATTGCAGTAAATAAAATAATGTTTGAATGTTACCTTCCTTGTGTAGCAACATACAACATACTGTAAAACTTATAACTCTTATATCAACCAAGCAGGAAGCTTTATCAACCATGTACCTAGACAGCTTACTAACCATGTACCTTGATGCACTATTATTAGCTGGTCATAACAAATAGACACTAGGTACATAGGGGATGCAAGCACGTGACAAATATTCAAACTGTTTGTAAATTATTTAATGCTGCACATTGTTACATTAGGGTCAGGACCAAATAACTTAGACTCTAATGTTATTTACTCACCTGTAGTTTATCCTTGGCGTTGATGTACCTGAACCTCTGAATGTAGTAGAACACCAACCACGCTAGAGACACCACCATCAGCACTATGAACGACACGGACACGAACAGCACTGATGTTCTGGAGGAAAAGGAAACTTAGGCACTGGTGATAGGCACAGCTAAATTAATAACGATAACTTCACCACTCACTTGTTCACCATGTTCACCACTCACTTGTTCACCATGTTCACCAATCTCTTGTTCACCCTGTTCACCACTCACTTGTTCACCCTGTTCAGCACTCACTTGTTCACCCTGTTCACCACTCACTTCTCATTTGTTCACCAATCTCTTGTTCACCCTGTTCACCACTCATTTGTTCACCATGTTCACCAATCACTTGTTCACCCTGTTCACCACTCACTTGTTCATCCTGTTCACCATTCACTTGTTCACCCTGTTCACCACTCACTTCTCACTTGTTCATCCTGTTCACCATTCACTTGTTCACTCTGTTCACCACTCTCTTGTTCACCCTGTTCACCACTCACTTGTTCACCCTGTTCACCACTCTCTTGTTCACCCTGTTCACCACTCACTTGTTCACCCTGTTCACCACTCACTTGTTCACCCTGTTCACCACTCACTTGTTCACCCTGTTCACCACTCACTTGTTCAACCTGTTCACCACTCACTTGTTCACCCTGTTCACCACTCACTTGTTCACCCTGTTCACAACTCACTTGTTCACCCTGTTCACCACTCACTTGTTCACCCTGTTCACCACTCACTTGTTCACCCTGTTCACCACTCACTTGTTCACCCTGTTCACAACTCACTTGTTCACCCTGTTCACCACTCACTTGTTCACCCTGTTCACCACTCACTTGTTCACCCTGTTCACCACTCACTTGTTCTCCCTGTTCAGCACTCACTTGTTCACCTCTCACTTGTTCACCCTGTTCAGCACTCACTTGTTCACCCTCAGTGGCACGATGATATGTGCTCTACCGATGCTCACTAGAATTTTGCTTCCATTCACTAGGAATTTGGCGAAATCCTCCCCCACTTTTGGCGTTAGGTACACCAGTACAGGGTTAACTGGACCTGGGGAATAGATCAAATATTATTTAATAATTTCTTTCTAATATAACAATTTGAAAGGTAAATACAACATTTATAGGGTAGTCTACATGAATTTGGTTCATAATTAGTAAAATAAATAAAACAAAAAAATCTAATTTAAAACACTTTCATTCAATTCAGTTTAATTAAACTCAATTTTAATCTAATGTTTAAATTAAGTAATGCCTTTTAAATCAATTTTTTCCTTTTTGTTTAGAATATATTTTCCCAATTTTCAAACCAAAGATAAAATTTAGTAAAAATGGTAAAATATCAGTTATCTGCAGCTAAAAATATAACAATACTACATAATATATCTGAAAATTCTTATTCTTTTATCATTTGAGAGAAAAACAACTAAGATTATAATGAAATAATGAGAAAAGAAACTGATTATATTTTAATGATATAGAAAAACATGAACGGATGTTAAAAAGATTATCAATGTTACATTAACAAATATGTAGCGGTCTGTAAAAACATAATTTTACGATGTTGGACACAACGAATATAGCTAGTGCAACAACTTATTATACAAATAGTAATCCTTTATCAAATTGCAGTTTAGTACTTATGTGCTAAATGGAAGTCTATCAATATTCGTTTTAGAACGTTATCAAGAAAATTAAAAAGAAAGAAAACTAACCGGAAATTAAAAAATATGTATAGAGTTGGAAACAGAGAGAGAGTTCCCACAGAGTTGGACACTGTAACTATTTTACATTCTAATAAGCTCAAAAAATTAATAAATAAACCCTATAACAAACACGCATATATAATATAGGAATTAAATTAATGCCCACTATTTTAACTACTTGTTTAAATATTTTAGTTTTACCATATAATAATAGAGTTAGAATCATTTAAATGTGATTTAATGGAAGTCTTACCTACAACTTAACATTTCCTGTGAAAGTGTCGTGCGGCGAAAGGACCGGTCATTATCCTGATCTAATAATTGTCGATCGAAAATACTATTGATAATTATAAACTTAATTACCTTTATTCTCTAATTACCTTCATCAGAGAGTGGACTATTAGGCATAGTTATTATTGCTATTATATCGTAACAAAGACTTTGCTTTGACTATACAAAACACAAATATTAATTACCAACCTATTTAGTTACAAAGTGACCCCATTTATCTGTACATTTGCAGGGAAAATTACTTCATAGTTAGAAATATAATCTGTATGTCAATTATTTATGCAACTCCTTTATTATTTCATAACAATTTCTATTATCGGATATTTGCATGAAACAAAACAATCAATTCAAATTACAACAGTTCGTAGACTGAGGGGAAGTTTCTGAATAGAGTCCTTATGGTGCAAATAGTCACAATAAGACTAAGTCTAGTAAGTCATCTTACAGAGTAAGTCTAGTAAGTCACCTTACAGAGTAAGTCTAGTAAGTCACCTTACAGAGTAAGTCTAGTAAGTTACCTTACAGAGTAAGTCTAGTAAGTCACCTTACAGAGTAAGTCTAGTAAGTCATCTTACAGAGTAAGTCTAGTAAGTCATCTTACAGAGTAAGTCTAGTAAGTCATCTTACAGAGTAAGTCTAGTAAGTCACCTTACAGAGTAAGTCTAGTAAGTTACCTTACAGAGTAAGTCTAGTAAGTCATCTTACAGAGTAAGTCTAGTAAGTCACCTTACAGAGTAAGTCTAGTAAGTCATCTTACAGAGTAAGTCTAGTAAGTCATCTTACAGAGTAAGTCTAGTAAGTCATCTTACAGAGTAAGTCTAGTAAGTCATCTTACAGAGTAAGTCTAGTAAGTCATCTTACAGAGTAAGTCTAGTAAGTCACCTTACAGAGTAAGTCTAGTAAGTCACCTTACAGAGCTAGTTAGTTGTAACTAGTTAGTTGTAACTATTTAGTTGTAACTAGTTAGTTGTAACTAGTTATATTGTAACTAGTTAGTTGTAACTAGTTAGTTGTAATTAGTTAGTTGTAACTAGTTAGTTGTAATTAGTTAGTTGTAACTAGTTAGTTGTAATTAGTTAGTTGTAACTAGTTAGTTGTAACTAGTTAGTTGTAACTAGTTAGTTGTAACTAGTTAGTTGTAATTAGTTAGTTGTAACTAGTTAGTTGTAACTAGTTAGTTATGACTTTCACTATACTCAGTCTTTCTTGCATCACTTCAAATAAAGACTCTTTACTTTACGGTATTTAATGCGGGAGACAATTCAAGGTGACTGCCTATAGTACAGTTAGTGCTAACTAATCACCACACTATAAATAGGCGCTAAATAATGTAATGCAATATACGTATCAATTTTAAGAGCTTTATTTAGTAACATTAATCCCCTCAGAATCATATTAATATCACAGTGTATTTAATCACAATGTTCGAAATGCAAACTTCGTAAACGGATTAATAAGATTATATCTCAATGGAATACTAATTTAATCTCCAGCAGCCTGAGTACAGAGAGAAAATTGATATGAATTACTAATGGCTCATTTTGAGATTGAAAAAATACAACCTAATTAAATTCTGAATAGCATAATGGTGAATTAAATATTTAGGATATTTAAATAATCCTTAATAATTATTTTAGCAAATAAGTACAGTGCCAATAATTTTCACTGAATTTCATTTTAAGTCTAACAAACATGTACATGTAACGTAACAGCTCTGGGTATAACAATTTGGTGAACAGAGCTTTGTTCACATATGTAACGTACCAGCGTCTATTGTTAAAATAAATTACAATAATCTAACTAGAATATCTATTTTACAAATTATCTCATAGTCTATTTATAATGTTCGGTCCTTCATTTTACACAATACGGTGTATTTAATAATAGCAATATAATACTTAAAGGTGAGCAATGATACTATTCAACTCATTCTGTTATTGCAGTTGATAATAATAATAAAAACAAAGTATTTCAATCCGATGAAGTATCACCAAAGACATTGTGTTGCACTACTGTATGATCAGGGGTCTAATAATTATATTTATTCATTTACTTTGTTTAATTTATCTTTCTTTACTTTCTTCCATTTTATTATTTCTTTTCGGTAGCTAATCAATTATATTTTTGACAACAGTCGATCGAAGCGTCACTCTAGCCGTGTAGCGCAAGTTCGTCTATTCGTAATAGATAATTAAATTCTCACGACTGCAAGGAATTCCTGAATCTACGAGGGTGAATAAAACGACATATTGTAATTAATTAAATTCACTATTGATGAGATTTATGCATAGCGACTGATTCCGATTCTTGCGTGACAGTACTCAGATAAGTTATTTCGAAATATTTATGAGATACATTATACATTTGAACATTCGTACTAGACATGTCGCAAATTCACACAATAATTAAGGAGTGAGACTAGGACCCAAGATATACTTATACTCATTGAGGAAATGGTCGAAGGTTTTCGGTCAGGTTGTCACGTGGCATCTCTCCAAACTTTGTTAATCACAAATATCAATGACCAAACTGTCATACTGAGGAATACTTTCCCTCTCAAGTCTAACCAGGAGCTAACTCTTTCTATAACTTCTATTCTTTCTCTCCTTCTAAATCTCCACCCTCTTCATTAACCTAACCGACCCTTTACCTCAATCCTACAAATTATTTGGATCTTCTAACCCTATTGGGGTGGTTCTAACTTCTTCCTTAACCAACTTACTTCAGATAATCTTTTTCCACCCAAAACCGTTAGTGAAAAACTAGTTAATCTTCTTTCTAAACCTTCACAATTTGATATTTACTAAGCCATGTCCAAATGAAATCTTATCACCTATAAATCTTTCTAGCATAACAACTATTTGAAACCCAAACATTATTCATCAAACACATATAGAGCACTCTTGTTTCACCACTTAACTCTTGTTTCACCACTTAACTCTTGTTTCACCACTTAACTCTTGTTTCACCACTTAACTCTTGTTTCACCACTTAACTCTTGTTTCACCACTTAACTCTTGTTTCACCACTTAACTCTTGTTTCATTTCACCACTTAACTCTTGTTTCACCACTTAACTCTTGTTTCACCACTTAACTCTTGTTTCACCACTTAACTCTTGTTTCACCACTTAACTCTTGTTTCACCACTTAAGCTAATATTTAAATCCTTCTAAGAAACACACAGCTACTGTTCAGCCTAAGAAATTGTGCGATATATTCCTGAATTTATTATTTCCCAATATACCTCAGTAAATTTAATAGTCGCATTCCCAAATTATACACTGCAAATCTGCAATAATATACACAAATATATTATACTACAATAAGATACAACAAAGATATCGTACTAAAATAAGATACACCAAAGATATTATACTGCAATATTATAATAGTATCATCATTTTCGAAACTTCCGGTTTCATAAATGCATCGTGCACCACCAGTGTTTCAAAGTGGCTACAAGTCGTTGCTATACGCAATCTAAATAATTAGTATTATAGTACAGAAACTTAACTTGCTTGTTATTTCCTTCGCAGAATGCGGGAAGATCATATTATTGACGGCATTTATTAATTTATTTATCATCTTGTTATTCGCATAACTGAAAACTAAACAACTAAATTGCCTGCAATTTGGTGAAACGACTGATCGATCTCCAGAGACCTGTTGGTAGAATTTTGGTAGTGACCCGGTCAAAGGTCAAGGTCATGGTCATTTATAACTCAAAAAGTATAGAACCATATTGCATGAAACTTGGTAGGACGATTGGTCAATATACAAGAACCATTTTGTTATATTTTGGAACCGATCGGGTCAAAGGTCAAAGATCAAGGTCATTTATAACTCAAAGAGTATTCAACCAAATTGTCAAAAATTTGATGGGACGATTGGACAATGTCCACGAACCATCTGGAAGAGTTTTGGGAGCGATCCGGTCAAAGACATTTATAACTCAATAACTCAAAAAGTATTAAATCATATTGCATGAAACTTGGTGGGACGATTGGTCACTATCCAGTTACCAGTTTATCAGATTTTGGTAGCAAACAGATAAGCGGCGGCGAAGGTATGCGCTCTACCGAGTTCACGTAATCTGTAGTTTGCAATATTTTTCAACAAATTGTGTTTCTGTTTCTGCAATTAAATATTTAAAATTAATGATTTAAGTGTTTAGCCAAAGCAACTGCTAGTACCCACTTTGAAACACAGGTGGCAGCACTTTGCATTTTTGAAACTGAAATTTCTGAGACTGGTGTATATTATTGTAGCATAATATCTTTGGTGTATCTTATTGTAGTATAATATCTTTGGTGTATCTTATTGTAGTATAATATCTTTGGTGTATCTTATTGTAGTATAATATCTTTGGTGTATCTTATTGTAGTATAATATCTTTGGTTTATCTTATTATAGTATAATATCTTTGGTGTATCTTATTGCAGTATAATATCTTTGGTGTATCTTATTGTAGTATAATATCTTTGGTTTATCTTATTATAGTATAATATCTTTGGTGTATCTTATTGTAGTATAATATCTTTGGTGTATCTTATTGTAGTATAATATCTTTGGTGTATCTTATTGTAGTATAATATCTTTGGTTTATCTTATTATAGTATAATATCTTTGGTGTATCTTATTGCAGTATAATATCTTTGGTGTATCTTATTGCAGTATAATATCTTTGGTGTATCTTATTGCAGTATATCTTTGGTGTATCTTATTGCAGTATAATATCTTTGGTGTATCTTATTGCAGTATATCTTTGGTGTATCTTATTGCAGTATAATATCTTTGGTGTATCTTATTGCAGTATAATATCTTTGGTGTATCTTATTGCAGTATAATATCTTTGGTGTATCTTATTGCAGTATAATATCTTTGGTGTATCTTATTGCAGTATAATATCTTTGGTGTATCTTATTGCAGTATAATATCTTTGGTGTATCTTATTATAGTATAATATCTTTGTGTATCTTATTGCAGTATAATATCTTTGGTGTATCTTATTGCAGTATAATATCTTTGGTTTATCTTATTATAGTATAATATCTTTGGTGTATCTTATTGCAGTATAATATCTTTGGTGTATCTTATTGCAGTATAATATCTTTGGTGTATCTTATTATAGTATAATATCTTTGTGTATCTTATTGCAGTATAATATCTTTGGTGTATCTTATTGCAGTATAATATCTTTGGTGTATCTTATTGCAGTATAATATCTTTGGTGTATCTTATTGCAGTATAATATCTTTGGTGTATCTTATTGCAGTATAATATCTTTGGTGTATCTTATTGCAGTATAATATCTTTGGTGTATCTTATTGCAGTATAATATCTTTGGTGTATCTTATTATAGTATAATATCTTTGTGTATCTTATTGCAGTATAATATCTTTGGTGTATCTTATTGCAGTATAATATCTTTGGTTTATCTTATTATAGTATAATATCTTTGGTGTATCTTATTGCAGTATAATATCTTTGGTGTATCTTATTGCAGTATAATATCTTTGGTGTATCTTATTATAGTATAATATCTTTGTGTATCTTATTGCAGTATAATATCTTTGGTGTATCTTATTGCAGTATAATATCTTTGGTGTATCTTATTATAGTATAATATCTTTGTGTATCTTATTGCAGTATAATATCTTTGGTGTATCTTATTGCAGTATAATATCTTTGGTTTATCTTATTATAGTATAATATCTTTGGTGTATCTTATTGCAGTATAATATCTTTGGTGTATCTTATTGCAGTATAATATCTTTGGTGTATCTTATTGCAGTATAATATCTTTGGTGTATCTTATTGCAGTATAATATCTTTGGTGTATCTTATTGCAGTATAATATCTTTGGTGTATCTTATTGCAGTATAATATCTTTGGTGTATCTTATTGCAGTATAATATCTTTGGTGTATATTATTGTAGCATAATATCTTTGGTGTATCTTATTGTAGTATAATATCTTTGGTGTATCTTATTGTAGTATAATATCTTTGGTGTATCTTATTGTAGTATAATATCTTTGGTTTATCTTATTATAGTATAATATCTTTGGTGTATCTTATTGCAGTATAATATCTTTGGTGTATCTTATTGCAGTATAATATCTTTGGTGTATCTTATTGCAGTATAATATCTTTGGTGTATCTTATTGCAGTATATCTTTGGTGTATCTTATTGCAGTATAATATCTTTGGTGTATCTTATTGCAGTATAATATCTTTGGTGTATCTTATTGCAGTATAATATCTTTGGTGTATATTATTGTAGCATAATATCTTTGGTGTATCTTATTGTAGTATAATATCTTTGGTTTATCTTATTATAGTATAATATCTTTGGTTTATCTTATTATAGTATAATATCTTTGGTGTATCTTATTGTAGTATAATATCTTTGGTGTATCTTATTGCAGTATAATATCTTTGGTGTATCTTATTGCAGTATAATATCTTTGGTGTATCTTATTATAGTATAATATCTTTGTGTATCTTATTGCAGTATAATATCTTTGGTGTATCTTATTGCAGTATAATATCTTTGGTGTATCTTATTATAGTATAATATCTTTGTGTATCTTATTGCAGTATAATATCTTTGGTGTATCTTATTGCAGTATAATATCTTTGGTTTATCTTATTATAGTATAATATCTTTGGTGTATCTTATTGCAGTATAATATCTTTGGTGTATCTTATTGCAGTATAATATCTTTGGTGTATCTTATTGCAGTATAATATCTTTGGTGTATCTTATTGCAGTATAATATCTTTGGTGTATCTTATTGCAGTATAATATCTTTGGTGTATCTTATTGCAGTATAATATCTTTGGTGTATCTTATTGCAGTATAATATCTTTGGTGTATATTATTGTAGCATAATATCTTTGGTGTATCTTATTGTAGTATAATATCTTTGGTGTATCTTATTGTAGTATAATATCTTTGGTGTATCTTATTGTAGTATAATATCTTTGGTTTATCTTATTATAGTATAATATCTTTGGTGTATCTTATTGCAGTATAATATCTTTGGTGTATCTTATTGCAGTATAATATCTTTGGTGTATCTTATTGCAGTATAATATCTTTGGTGTATCTTATTGCAGTATATCTTTGGTGTATCTTATTGCAGTATAATATCTTTGGTGTATCTTATTGCAGTATAATATCTTTGGTGTATCTTATTGCAGTATAATATCTTTGGTGTATATTATTGTAGCATAATATCTTTGGTGTATCTTATTGTAGTATAATATCTTTGGTTTATCTTATTATAGTATAATATCTTTGGTTTATCTTATTATAGTATAATATCTTTGGTGTATCTTATTGTAGTATAATATCTTTGGTGTATCTTATTGCAGTATAATATCTTTGGTGTATCTTATTGCAGTATAATATCTTTGGTGTATCTTATTGCAGTATAATATCTTTGGTGTATCTTATTGCAGTATAATATCTTTGGTGTAGTATTGTTGTACCCTATTTTCGTATTGATTATAACTCAAGTTAAAATCTGTTTATTTCATATTGTAGGAAACTTTGTTTTTCATAGGAAATCTTTTTTTTTTTTGTGAATTTTGAATAAATTATGAGTGCACAGTAAGAGGTTGAATGGAAAGGAGTAAATTATGCTAGTACCAATGATCTATTGGAATATCATATTTTAAATTCTTATCTTCATATCAATTTTTCCAAACGATGAAATCCAATTCCGACAATAGAACCACAAAAAACTTTAATATACATAAAATGTAAATCAACCTTTAGAATCCTTCAACATGACCACTGTTCCTCTCAAGAGATTCTTGCTCGATTCATTAAACTACCAACTGTTCTTCGGATCATTTCTCTATCGTTCTTCAATGTCTCAAATGCTCAAATCCTTTCTCTTATTATATATACTTCCATTGTCGGAGGTGGCGTTTTAAATACGAGATTCTGAAAAAATCTCCAAAGTAAAAAATCACATGGGGTTAGGTGTGGGCTGCTTTGTGGCCACTGAACATTAAAAACTAGTGCTAGCACCCGCTGTCCAAATATTTCTCGTAATTTTTCTTTGACTGTGACATTGTGATACCTGTGATATGTCGTTTTGCCGAAACCAAATATGCCTGAATTCATTATACGGTTTTAAGCAAGCTTCAAGTATGGAAGTATTAACGCATTTAACATTTTAAAATAAAGTTCAGACTAATTTACATCTTAAAAGAAGAACAGAAACGTACCTACGTGAATGTTCCATTACCGCAAACTTCTGTTTTCAAAAATATTTTTTTCGGGTGGATTAATAACCACATTCTTGTATTTTGAATATTAACGTGAAAATGCAGCCACATCTGTGACTACTAATCATTCGATGAACCTTGGTTGTTGAGCGGTAATCTAATTGCAAAACGCTCTTCGCTTTGCGTAATCAGGGGACAGTAATTGCATGATATTTTATCTCCATTTTAATTGTACATTCGAACAAAATTCAAATACGTATAAAACGCAGATCAGACAGTTTACTATTCCTTTAAAATTTAATGAAATATTATTAAGAACAATAAAAGGTTTATAAGTTTTTTTGTTAAAGTTCAATTTCAATCCTATTGTTGAAATTGGGTTGGTATAACAAGCATAATTTACCCCTGTTCCAACAATATGAAATAAAAGGATTTAAAATATCTCAATTTTAACTGAATATATAATTAATACAAAAATAGGGTACATTTTTGTGGAACACTCGGTATACAGTCTTCTGTCCATTGAATGACCCCATGGCTAAATAGTTCTAACGCAACATGCAGCCATTGGTCAGAAGTCTGATATAACTATTAGGAAACTATCTACCGTGACAATGTATCATAAACAGTGTCTCTCCAGAGAACACTGAGCACAATAGACACAGAGCACTGTGCACATAAGAGTAAGTGCACTGAGCACAATAGACACTGTGCACAATAGACACAGCACATTGTGCACAATAGACACAATACACTGTGTACAATAGACTGAGTGCACTGTGCACAATAGACACAGAAAACTGTGCACAATAGACACAGAAAACTGTGCACAATAGACACAGAAAACTGTGCACAATAGACACAGAAAACTGTGCACAATAGACACAGAAAACTGTGTACAATAGACACAGTACACTGTGCACAATAGACTCAGTGCACTGTGCACAATAGACAAAGAAAACTCTGCACAATAGACACAGAAAACTCTGCACAATAGACGTACTGTGCACAATAGACGTACTGTGCACAATAGACGTAGTGTGCACAATAGACACTGTGCACAATAGACGTACTGTGCACATTAGACACAGTGCACAATAGACATTGTGCACAATAGACACTGTGCACAATAGACACTGTGCACAATAGACACTGTGCACAATAGACACTGTGCACAATAGAAACTGTGCACAATAGACATTGTGCACAATAGACATTGTGCACAATAGACACTGTGCACAATAGACGTACTGTGCACAATAGACACAGTGCACAATAAACACTGTGCACAATAGACACTGTGCACAATAGACACTGTGCACAATAGACACTGTGCACAATAGACACTGTGCACAATAGACACTGTGCACAATAGACACTGTGTACAATAGACACAGTGCACAATAGACACTGTGCACAATAGACACTGTGCACAATAGACGTACTGTGCACAATAGACACAGTACACAATAGACACTGTGCACAATAGACACTGTGCACAATAGACACTGTGCACAATAGACACTGTGCACAATAGACACTGTGCACAATAGACACTGTGCATTGTGCAGTGTTCGTTTGTTTACATGTTGTCATAACTCATCCTTCAGTTTGAAACATTTCAAAGAGCTAACAATTGTAACCGGATAAAACAATTAGAACATTGCTTATATATATATAGTTCCTATTATATATTACTATAGAATAACTTGTGAATAATATTACTTTTATATTAGTTGAAATTATAGGAAACATGGACTTTAAAAAAATGAATAAGAATCATGACAAAAGTTTTTATCTATTGATGAAATTTATCTTCCGAAATGAACTGTCACTGAAAAGTATACATACTGAATAATAATTTGGAATTTTCTTTACTAAATAAAGATATGGAAATTATAATTCATAATATGGAATTTTCTTTACTAAAAGATATGGAATTTCTAACTAATAATATGGAATTTTCTTTACTAAATAATAACATGGAATTTCTAACTAATAATATGGAATTTTCTTTACTAAATATAACATGGAATTTCTAACTAATAATATGGAATTTTCTTTACTAAATAATAATATGGAATTTTCTTTACTAAATAATAACATGGAATTTCTAACTAATAATATGGAATTTTCTTTACTAAATATAACATGGAATTTCTAACTAATAATATGGAATTTTCTTTACTAAATAATGATATGGAATTTCTTTACTAACTAACAATATGGAATTTCTTTACTAACTAACAATATGGAATTTCTTTACTAACTAATAATATGGAATTTCTTTACTAACTAACAATATGGAATTCTTTACTAACTAACAATATGGAATTTCTTTACTAACTAACAATATGGAATTTCTTTTCTAACTAACAATATGGAATTTCTTTACTAACTAACAATATGGAATTTCTTTACTAACTAACAATATGGAATTTCTTTACTAACTAACAATATGGAATTTCTTTACTAACTAACAATATGGAATTTCTTTACTAACTAATAATATGGAATTTCTTTACTAACTAACAATATGGAATTTCTTTACTAACTAACAATATGGAATTTCTTTACTAACTAATAATATGGAATTTCTTTACTAACTAACAATATGGAATTTCTTTACTAACTAACAATATGGAATTTCTTTACTATCTAACAATATGGAATTTCTTTACTAACTAACAATATGGAATTTCTTTACTAACTAATAATATGGAATTTCTTTACTAACTAACAATATGGAATTTCTTTTCTAACTAACAATATGGAATTTCTTTACTAACTAATAATATGGAATTTCTTTACTAACTAACAATATGGAATTTCTTTACTAACTAACAATATGGAATTTCTTTACAAACTAACAATATGGAATTTCTTTACTAACTAATAATATGGAATTTCTTTACTAACTAACAATATGGAATTTCTTTACTAACTAACAATATGGAATTTCTTTACTAAATAACAATATGGAATTTCTTTACTAACTAACAATATGGAATTTCTTTACTAACTAATAATATGGAATTTCTTTACTAACTAACAATATGGAATTTCTTTTCTAACTAACAATATGGAATTTCTTTACTAACTAATAATATGGAATTTCTTTACTAACTAACAATATGGAATTTCTTTACTAACTAACAATATGGAATTTCTTTACTAACTAATAATATGGAATTTCTTTACTAACTAACAATATGAAATTTCTTTACTAACTAACAATATGGAATTTCTTTACTAACTAACAATATGGAATTTCTTTACTAACTAACAATATGGAATTTCTTTACTAACTAACAATATGAAATTTCTTTACTAACTAATAATATGGAATTTCTTTACTAACTAATAATATGGAATTTCTTTACTAACTAATAATATGGAATTTCTTTACTAACTAACAATATGGAATTTCTTTACTAACTAACAATATGGAATTTCTTTACTAACTAACAATATGGAATTTCTTTATTAACTAACAATATGGAATTTCTTTACTAACTAACAATATGGAATTTTTTTACTAACTAACAATATGGAATTTTTTTACTAACTAACAATATGGAATTTCTTTACTAACTAACAATATGGAATTTCTTTACTAACTAACAATATGGAATTTCTTTACTAACTAACAATATGGAATTTCTTTACTAACTAACAATATGGAATTTCTTTACTAACTAACAATATGAAATTTCTTTACTAACTAATAATATGGAATTTCTTTACTAACTAATAATATGGAATTTCTTTACTAACTAATAATATGGAATTTCTTTACTAACTAACAATATGGAATTTCTTTACTAACTAATAATATGGAATTTCTTTACTAACTAACAATATGGAATTTCTTTTCTAACTAACAATATGGAATTTCATTACTAACTAATAATATGGAATTTCTTTACTAACTAACAATATGGAATTTCTTTACTAACTAACAATATGGAATTTCTTTACTAACTAACAATATGGAATTTCTTTACTAACTAATAATATGGAATTTCTTCACTAACTAACAATATGGAATTTCTTTACTAACTAACAATATGGAATTTCTTTACTAACTAACAATATGGAATTTCTTTACTAACTAACAATATGGAATTTCTTTACTAACTAACAATATGGAATTTCTTTACTAACTAATAATATGGAATTTCTTTACTAACTAACAATATGGAATTTCTTTTCTAACTAACAATATGGAATTTCTTTACTAACTAATAATATGGAATTTCTTTACTAACTAATAATATGGAATTTCTTTACTAACTAACAATATGAAATTGCTTTACTAACTAACAATATGGAATTTCTTTACTAACTAACAATATGGAATTTCTTTACTAACTAACAATATGGAATTTCTTTACTAACTAACAATATGAAATTTCTTTACTAACTAATAATATAGAATTTCTTTACTAACTAATAATATGGAATTTCTTTACTAACTAATAATATGGAATTTCTTCACTAACTAACAATATGGAATTTCTTTACTAACTAACAATATGGAATTTCTTTACTAACTAACAATATGGAATTTCTTTACTAACTAACAATATGGAATTTCTTTACTAACTAACAATATGGAATTTCTTTACTAACTAACAATATGGAATTTCTTTACTAACTAACAATACAGCTTAATATGGGATAAGAGAATTGTGTTTAATATTAATAATAGAAAGTTCCTAATATTAATGGTGGCATGAATAAACAAAATAAAATCTCTCTAAGATGTTAATTATATAATATTGTAGCTTTAAATAAAATTAACAAAGTACTTTTCTTTGTGTAATATACATTTAAGGTAGAATTCTATAGCACTTTTATTACTCTATGTTAAATTCTCCCTTTAATGGTATAATGTATTAGTAGAGGCTAAACAATGCATATTGAACTCCATATTCCCAATGAATTATTAAAATTAATTTAGTTATTTCCATTGATTTATCAGGTATTATTAATTTAGTTATTTCCATTGATTTATCAGGTATTATTAATTTAGTTATTTCCATTGATTTATCAGGTATTATTAATTTAGTTATTTCCATTGATTTATCAGGTATTATTAATTTAGTTATTTCCATTGATTTATTATTCATTTGTTTATTTCTAAGGATTTCTTATTAATAATAAATATATTTTCAATTATTCATTATTCATTTAATTCCTATGAATTACTATATTTATTGTTTTGTTTCCAAAGAATTATTATTATTTAAATATTTATTAATTATCATTTATTACCAAATCTTGTTGATTGGTATACGTTTCCCTGACTCAAACTAAATGTTAAAAAAAAATAAAAATTCTTATTAAAATATTTTTTAAATCAAAGATATCAATCAAGTAGAAATGTCAACTTTTGAACAATCGTTCATTTTTTCTCTCATTAACTCAAAGACTTCATTTCTCATATGATAAAATGAACACCAGGCAAATAAAGGTTAAAATAAGCATCTTCACATCACTCACTAGTTAAGATGTTACTCAACTAGTTGCGAGGCATCTCGTGACTTATTAATTAGTTCCTAATGTTCTCCAGAGAAAGAACACCGTAACACACATAAAAAACTTTGTGTTATTAGTGAAATGTCTGACAAAAGATGATAATGAAGCAACATATTTATAAAACAATTAATTAACTAATCAGGAGTAGAACCCCTACCCCAAGTGGCAATAAGACAATATTAATGAGAGAGTCAGTTAAGCCATTGATTTACTTATAAGAGATGTATTTGACAAATGATATAATTACCTAACTATCAATTGACCATTAGTTTATCCCTTCACCTTCCCTGCAGTCTAATGACAGTTACAGCGTGTCAGTATCAATAATAGTCAATGTTTCTCAGCAGACATTAAGCGTGATGCAACACACGCAATGTAACCTATGGGAAATAGTTACAGTGAGTGACAGACACCACTGTAAGACATCTTAGAGAGATATAAAGCAGTGCAATTCAGGACAAGTACATTCGGATGTAAAATTTTGAGGAGGGAGTTAATTATTTGTGAATGATAGTCCGAAAGAAAGGGAAAGTACCAATGTGTTTGTGTGTACAAACAATGTATACACAAACAATGTACACACCATATCAACAATTAAATATACACTGTAGAAGATGGTTAGTATTTACTTTATCAGTTTCATATCGAAGATCAAATAGCAATGTGTGTGCAATCGAAAATAATTAAACAGCTGTCTGTTTCGAAACATTCTGATAAATTAAAGAAAAATCTAAGACTCACTAGTTAATTTAAATGAATAACAAAATTATGAATTAACAATAATTATGAACACAAAACAAATGAATAATCACATACATACCAATAGAGATAGACTGATAATTAAAAAGCAAAACACTATCGAAATGAAGTAACTGTTAATATAATTACTATATTAGAGTACATTACTCATGAAATCAAAGTACATTGTAACAATAGTCATGAATCACAAACTCGATCACCATTAACATTAGTTTACTTTTATCAAAAATTAACAACAACAAAATTTGATGGCAAAGATAAAATTAATAATTGAAGAGAAATTTTAAAAATTGTAACCAAATAATTTTACAAAATAATAACTGACAAATATTCACCAATGCACAAAATCGTAAGATATTATCAAATTAATTATATTATTTATCATGCTATTTAAATAAACTTCTTATCTTATTATAAACTGCAGCATCATATCCTGACTCGAAATATTGTACAACAAAAAGTAGTGAATTTGCATGTCATGCGCCGTAGAATTAGCTTTTACTTTCTAATCGAAAGGACACCTTCCCTGCTACCTAATCCAGCCATCCAAAGATGTGTTATGACGCAAGTTAACGTGCTGAAGAGTGTACTCTGCGTTGTTGCGACACACCATGACGTACTGCGTCATCTGGCGGGCAAAAAACACACTGACCGCCATATGAACGGTAGGGATAAACCAGGGGTATTACAACATAGCTATGTGATCTAACAAGATAAACTAAGGGTATTACAACATAGCTATGTGATCAACATGATAAACTAAGGGTATTACAACATAGCTATGTGATCTACATGATAAACCAGGGGTATTACAACATAGCTATGTGATCTAACAAGATAAACTAAGGGTATTACAACATAGCTATGTGATCAACATGATAAACTAAGGGTATTACAACATAGCTATGTGATCAACATGATAAACTAAGGGTATTACAACATAGCTATGTGATCTAACATGATAAACTAAGGGTATTACAACATAGCTATGTGATCAACATGATAAACTAAGGGTATTACAACATAGCTATGTGATCAACATGATAAACTAAGGGTATTACAACATAGCTATGTGATCTAACATGATAAACCAAGGGTATTACAACATAGCTATGTGATCAACATGATAAACTAAGGGTATTACAACATAGCTATGTGATCAACCGTTGCTTGTGTCACACTACTTTGTATCGTTTCATAACAAATTATAATTACTGTACACTAGTAAAAAACAGTAGGATTTTTTATCGCATGCATATTGTACAAACGAAAAAAGATAAACAATATCAATTGCAAAACTTATAAACTATTGTTTAATAAATTAGTACATAGATTATTAATAAAAAAAAATATAAAATAAAGTAACGTAGTTTTTGTTTTTTAAGCAAGTAAAATATGGAATTAAAAGAACCTTTAATGATTAAATAATTAGTAGTAGAGAGTTCAACGTCTGCTTCTGATCCAAAGACCGGATCGCTGACGTCAAATGAAAATTAAATACAAAGGACTCGAAGAAGCAGCCAGAAAGAAAAGTGGTTCTATGAACAAATTCACCAACAACCGTCGGTGACAATGCTCATGGATGAGAAAAGCTACTTCGTGATTGCAGTCACTTACCAAGGAATGTGACAAAAAGGGACACAAGCACCGGTGGCTGCACTCACGGATGGAAGAGGAAAATGAAGAGGTGACAGTAAATGAAGTCCAATACTAAAATCTAAGATCTCGTAATTTGAGAGCATAAACCTGACGCTATCCTCTAAAACTGCAAGTAGCGTTAAAAATGCTGAACATGGAAAATATAGAAAAAAGACAATAAATGATCCAAATTACAACAGTTCGGGGCCCAAGTGACAACCCCCTTCTCTTCTGTTCACCACAAACAGATTCAGAATTATATTAGTGGATAATTCAATATATATTAATCTTAATAAATGATATCAAAAATGTTTGATAAAAATAAGATGCCACAAACTTTTATATATATAAATTTTCTCTATATTATAAATAAACAGTTTTTCATAAATGATCAATAAGTACAAGTTATGACAGACAGACATCAAAATTTTCCTCTATTTGATATTACTTAAGGCAGTGAGCTTAGCATGTTATAGCATAGAAAAGCTCAAGGTTAATGTTACAGTATTGCAAGACAGTATCGCCATTTATTTATTTCTTCACATTTACTGAGCAATCAATAAGTAATAAAATAATAGGAGCGATCAACTAAATTAGTGTTGTAATAAGTTAATACTTGTATGAATAAAATTCTAATGGTGGATTCACATGGAATTTCGTAGACCATCAGTTAGGGGCTCGACTCCCGATGAGAGAAGTGAATTCTTCGATATAGTTACTTCTTGAAAATGACTTTCCATTCTACCACTGACGCTAAAAAATACATAATTTATTTTCAGAGCGTCCATAAAATGTATAAAAATATGCATGAATAATATCAAGTGTATATATACAATAAAAATATGAAAAAATGATCTAGATTTGTGCAGCTCTCGACTAACAGTTTTTGCAATTACTTGTTTCCTGTTAGTGTTAATTGAGATTTGCTGTGATTTTAGTAGCAGTGCATGTGTTGCCTCTAACTATTTTATTTAGAGCTTTGGCACCTGTGCTTTGCTAAGGACGTTTCTCCTTCTCTTTCCAAAGAATTCATTACTTTTGAGACAGTACCTCTTGAACAACCAAGCATTCTGACAGTTTCTGTTGGCCTCTTTGAAAGTTCGAGAGGTTTGCCATTAATAAGGTTATAACCAATTTAATAGAATATTTAAAAAAAAGGTATTTAAATTAACAAAATAATCCAGATGTGTCAAGCATTGCCTAACTATAATATTACGTTCAAAGATTATGATGTCAAAATGTTTGGTGTTCTCATTTTTTTGTCCAACCATATGTAAGTTACGACAGATCAGAAACATAATTCTTATCGTTATTTTTTTAAATATAACCAATTTAATAACAATTATTAGAAGTACAATGATAATTTAAATATAATTAAATGAAGTCACCCACAGACTTACTATATAATAAGTAAGTTACAGTTATCAGGTATCGCCATGAGAGGCAAATAAATACCTGTTCAATTTAACGGAGATGATACGAAAAAATATATAAAGTCTTAATAAATCTTCGTATATATAACGGCCTAAATAAAGCTGTCATTTATTTGATAGATGGATGTGCTTGATGAACATTTAAAGGTATTTTTTTTATATATGTTAGAATGAATTAAAAAAACGTACATTATGCACATTATTTCTAAATTATAAAAATATTACCAAGGGTTGAGTTTTTCTAACAGGGAATAGATTAAATAGCAATAATAATTTACAGTTTGTAATAAATTGTTTGTATTGTTCCATAATGCACATGGAAGGTTATTGTGTAGGGATATTATCAATTAAAAACCGTATTTTTATCTTTAGTGTGTTATTATAACGTTACAATAGAATTAATGGGTAGAATATCTAATGTATTACCTCAGTTATCAACAGTTATTTTTTATTGAACATTAATCAATCAGATACTATAACATACTATCATTTAGCCAAATAACATTTAAAAGATAAGTCATTTAGGTACACAAGCAAAATACATAACTGCAAGTTCAGTAAAAAAATCTACAAGGAAAATTCTAAATGAATACAAAACCCATTCTAAGAGTCAATAAAATACAGTACTTCTATCCACACTAATATGAGTACTTGTGATACTTTCCTCCTCTATTTACCACATTATTGCCAATGGGTGGACACTAAAGAATGGACAGAGCAGAAACAGGAAGACAACGGTACCTACTAGCCACCTCACGCTGCCATTAAGTGATAAACACATACTGTACATCTAGCGGTCACACAGTCTGACTACTGCATGGACTGACACTGGATAAAAAGGCAGTCATTTAGAAAACACAAACTATTATCGCCGATCATCAGCTTTACATCGGCGATATTCAAACATATTTCATCTATAACGGTGAATGAATCGACGGAAATTCAATCATCTTTTATCATTAATTAAAATTACTTACAATCTCTCGTCTTTAAATATTACAAACGATATTGAATTACAAGAATTTACATCAATCTTTACCGTAATTGGTAATGATAGACAATCTGCCAATATTTTCCGACTGGGAGCGCATGCAGCCCCTCATGGAATTGATTTGTTCATCAAAAAGACAGAGTCTGTTTGGAGTGATAGGCAAAGATGCTAAACTTCAACACAGATAGAACTTTAGCAGTTCTTATATCCTGTGTACCACACAGTGATAACTTGTTGCAACGGTACAATTATCAGAAACAATTTCCTCTTCTGTAAAAAGTTAAAAACTTCTTATTTCTAATGGAAAAATATTGTATTTAAAAAAGTATAACCAATATCTATAACATTTTCTTTTTACTTTTTTAATTGAATAACAAGTAAAAAAACTTATTCAGTGATAAATATTAGAGTACATAGATAACATTTGTTTGAAAAATGAATATTATAAATCGACATTATTATTTTAGCATCAAAAACCGAATTCATTAGAAATATTGTAGTGTTCATTACAAAGAAGAAAGAGTCCTTCAGACTGTGACTGTTTCGTGTGAAGGATGTGAGAGGAAAAAGGAGTTACAGAGACAATGGCTCTATACCATTTCTCATAGAGGTGACATTTTCTTAAGTACAAATGTCACCCTTGTCGGGAAGTGAGAAAAAAAGAGATAGAGGAAATGATATATATCACATTTGAAACAAAATGGGAGGAATAGAGCTCTCAATTTGTAGTTAAGTGGTTGATTCATTACTTACCTGAGTATAAATAGTTCGATATGTTTCTAGAATCTCCCTCTCCGAAAATTATAACAGCCGAGGCACTTTTGTTGACAGCAGACATCACGTCACCAGAGCGAACACACTCCGCCTTACGTGGGAGTAGAGCGATCCACCTCTTGGAGTTGGCTGGCGGAGACCATTCGTAAGAACAACTGCCATCGGACTTCACCGCGTTACTAATGGAGCCTTCCGAAGGTTTTCCAAGCACCAACTCACTGGAGGGGACACTCATGGAGTTACTTCCAAAGTGCCCATCCACGATGAGGTGCCTCTGCGGTACGGTGGCGCCAGGGGCATAGTACGTGACGTTGAGTCTCGCCACCAACAATGTGTGGTCATGAGGCCAGTCTGTTGCAGCTGAGGTGATGCCATGGATATGGAGGAGGAGGAGCAGGAGACAGTGGAGGAGCATGTCAGCAATGAAGGAGGAGAAAGAGTGGCACAGACACTAGTTCCCTTACGCACGTTTTCATTGAATTTTTAGACAGAGAGTTCTGATGTCTTTACTTGCAGACAACAATCCATTTAGCCGCTGCTAGAGTCAACACTGAATTTACTACACAAATTGCACTGTAATCTATCAGTTGACATAATCAAAACTCTATAAGACTAAATCTGAAATGAAATTGAATAAGCGTGTGAAATATATAGCTTTTGAATATTAAAAACTATGTACAAACTTATGAAATTGAATAAGATGGAAGATGAATCATCACGTTGTTTTAAAATATCTACAAGCACTGCAACTTATAAAGTTTCAATTTGAAAATGTGAAATCATTTCCGATAGACCTTTCTTTGACTGTAGGTACATAGCTATGCAATCTATAATTAGAGAGCAGGTAAGTAACCATCTTTAGGGCAGATTGGGACCGACCATCTCTCCTATACTTCTCTATGTTGTTATAATAAGAAGTGATAAAAAGTGATACAACTAGTTTAGTCAAGGTCATATATATGCATATTCAAGGTTGATTTACTACTATTCAAAGTTAAAAATCATGTATTATTAACTAATTAAAAATAACACTCATCTATCAAGTTAATTAATGAAGACAACCGGATTGATTGGTTCATTTATTTTGATGCTTTCAAATGCATATCTTGTAATTTTAGTATCAGATTAAATTGTATATTAATGAAAAGAATTAGTCATACAATATTATAAATGCTATTCATCTATTCCTCATCAGATGAGGAAAGAAAATATCTTATAAAAAGTTTTTCTATTTTTGCATTGGGCAATAGATCCCAAAAGATCTATTTAGATCGATAAAAGGGATTGCATTATAGGGAAAACTATGTAAAATGTAATTGTTAACTCTGTTTTTATACTTTTTTTCAATAGATCTAATATCATATTATACTTTGTAAACAACAATAAGATAATAAAATGCAAACATTAATGAAGTGACAACACCATCTAGGGGCAGTGGCTTGAACAATAAACATATTACGTAACAAAAAACTTCCTTGAAAATACTTTGGTTTCAGACAAATCAGAACAGAGCATTGCGGTAAGTTACGAATTATCGGTCGGGTGCACATATAAGAAATGGTGAAATTATATTTATAGTTATTGAAATTAGAAATAAAAACAGTTATTATATCGTTTTTTATTCTTATATGACCGAAAATGTGGAACTGACCGATAATTTGAAACTTACCCTATTTCATATTTTTTACCATGTTACAATACTCCACATTTAATGGCCTGTATACTATACCAGTTACTAGGCACAGGTGAGGTGAGTATGTCTTTACGGTATAGTAACACCTGTGCACATCACAAGTGTGCTGTGTGTGTAGGTGTGCGTGTGTGTGTACACTGCATGGATAAACTCTCAAAATTACTAATTTATACAGGGTATTTATTTTACTAGTGACTCACGCCAAAGCAAATGGTTACAAACCTTTAAATGCAGAAATTAAATTAAATTGTCTGTGCTTACTCCTTTTCCGTTGATGAGTTTAATAAAATGGCAATTTATTCATGTAAAGTATATAGCACTATATATACTTTACCTATAGTCTATACTATAGAAATTAATTAATAAAACTTATGCAATAAATAAGCCTATTACACAATAAATAAATACGATATAGAATAGACTCTAGAGACTTTAAAATATATATCTATTGCGCTATCTATACAATATTTATATCTATCTATTTATATACTTATAAAACTCTGCTAACTTTGGTTGCTTGCACCACAATACATAGTACATTGTGGTTTGCACCACAATACATAGTACATTGTGGTTTGCACCACAATACATAGTACATTGTGGTTTGCACCACAATACATAGTACATTGTGGTTTGCACCACAATACATATTACATTGTGGTTTGCACCACAATACATAGTACATTGTGGTTTGCACCACAATACATATAGTACATTGTGGTTTGCACCACAGTATTGTATTATGGTTTGCATAAGGACCACATCAAGCCTACTTTTCGGTTAAAATGAACTCCAACGACGACTAAATGGAAAAGATACGTCTTTTTTGTGTAAAAAATAGAAACAGATTTATTACTAAAGATTGAAAATTGTGCATTATTCAAGTAATCAAACATTTAATTTATTATAAAGAAATTAATATATTATTTAAGTGATGACCAAGCGGGACATGGGCAGTATAAACTGTAAAGTGAACTATAAAATACCTAACACTTAATAAAATAACCTATTATGTTCAAACTAGTACAGTATAAATGAAAGATGTTTTTAGGAAAACATAATTTAAGAGTGTTGATTCAGACCGAAGGCTGTCGTTATATTAAGCTAAATAAATGGCTTGTATAACCTCTCTGAGTGCCAACTTGTCTTAGCACCACAAATATTAGACTGATACTGAACTTGTTTATAATATTGTATATTGTATATGTATATCACGTATTTAGTCATATACAGGGTTATAAACTATGTGATGGTTCATTCTTTATCGCAATTTTATGTTCGTAAAATATTATTTGTATAAAAAGTCAATTAGGAAATTGACTACCATTCGGCAACTAGTGCTTAAAGATGATGAAGAAAAGCTACTCCGCGATATAGTCACTTAAAGGGAGAGAGGCATCAGAGTCTGCTCGTTCATAGATAGAAGAGGAAAATGAAGAGGTAATAGTAAGTGAAGCCTACGAGTCTATAAACAATTAAGACCTCGAACATAATTGAAGAGCTTAACTCTAGCAACATACTTCAAATGTTATGGATAAACGTAGTTACAGTGGGAAAATAAAGACAATTTGTAATCCAAATTACAACAGTTTGGGCCCCATAAACTCTGACCAGCTTTTCAACCATCCACCAGAGACAACTTTAGGGTAGAACCTTGAAGGGGTCCATTGTAACCCCTATATTGGTTAGTAGACTAAAGATGTTGGGGCAGTTATGAACATTTCAATAACCATTAGTTTGATAATGTTCACTTCTTACCTACAATGACTGCAAATAACAATGGGAAATGTCACAAAAGTTATTCAGTTTAACGATTAATAGCTGCATAGTTTTTTATAGTGTATATCTAATTAATATTTTATAAAATGTGTTGAAGTACACAGGCAGAACATATGCGAAAGATATAAGCAGTTGCTTCAAATCTCTCCTATAATTGTTTGTAGAAGATTCCTACTAATTTGTGTATTGATGCAGAGTTAAATGATGTGTGGATGTTTTCAAACAACTCTTCACTGTGTTGCCATAAAGTCAATGAACTGTTTGCTTTGATATTAAGTAATTTAAGTTATTCACTAAATTAAACCAGACGTTAAACCATTAAAGTAATTTCAAAGTTAATTGCTGTTAAATTGAATAGTGAAAATTATTGACTAAATTATATTAGAAGATTTGTATATTATTTAATAAGGCGCTTATCGTCTGATTAGAAACAAGGCCATTCATGGATATAGATGAGGAAAATGAAAAAATGAACCCTATACCAGCCTAAATTAGTATAGACCTAACACAAAATCTAAGACCTCGTAGTTGAAGAGCATAACCCTAGCGCTATCCTCTAAAACTGAAAGTAGCGTTAAAAAATTGTTCTAAATATGGTAAAAAATGAAAAAAAAGACAAAATATAATCCAAATTACAACTGTTCGGGATTTAGGGATGTCACCCCCTTCTCTTCCATTCACCACAGACAGCTTCAGGATAGAGCCCCTGGGGTGATTTAAACATTAAAGGAAATGTAAATATTTCCATGCATATATTCCGGAATTCAAATAATAAATCAGTTAAATATAATAATGCTATACTGTTTTAATAATGTAAAATAGAAGGTATGGTAGATATCAAAGGTGGAATATTGTCAGTAACTATAGTAACCTCCGATAACAGCGACATAGAAAATAAACAAATTTCAGAACAGTACTATTTTATCATCATATTGATGCTTTATGAAAATAAGTACATTATTTTTAGCAACATTACATCAAATGAGATGAAGTAACTCATCATATTACATCAAATGGGATGAAGTAACTCATCACATTACATCAAATGGGATGAAGTAACTCATCACATTACATCAAATGAAATGAAGTAACTCATCACATTACATCAAATGAGATGAAGTAACTCATCACATTACATCAAATGAGATGAAGTAACTCATCACATAGCATCAAATGGGATGAAATAACTCATCACATTGCATCAAATGAGATGAAGTAACTCATCACATTACATCAAATGAGATGAAGTAATTCATCACATTACATCAAATGAAATGAAGTAACTCATCACATTACATCAAATGGGATGAAGTAACTCATCACATTACATCAAATGAAATGAAGTAACTCATCACATTACATCAAATGAGATGAAGTAACTCATCACATTACATCAAATGAGATGAAGTAACTCATCACATAGCATCAAATGGGATGAAATAACTCATCACATTGCATCAAATGAGATGAAGTAACTCATCACATTACATCAAATGAGATGAAGTAACTCATCACATTGCATCAAATGAGATGAAGTAACTCATCACATTACATCAAATGAGATGAAGTAACTCATCACATTACATCAAATGAGATGAAGTAACTCATCACATTGCATCAAATGAGATGAAGTAACTCATCACATTACATCAAATGAGATGAAGTAACTCATCACATTGCATCAAATGGGATGAAGTAACTCATCACATTGCATCAAATGAGATGAAGTAACTCATCACATTGCATCAAATGGGATGAAATAACTCATCACATTACATCAAATGAGATGAAGTAACTCATCACATTGCATCAAATGGGATGAAATAACTCATCACATTGCATCAAATGAGATGAAGTAACTCATCACATTGCATCAAATGAGATGAAGTAACTCATCACATTGCATCAAATGGGATGAAATAACTCATCACATTGCATCAAATGAGATGAAGTAATTCATCACATTACATCAAATGAGATGAAGTAACTCATCACATTGCATCAAATGGGATGAAATAACTCATCACATTGCATCAAATGAGATGAAGTAACTCATCACATTGCATCAAATGAGATGAAGTAACTCATCACATTGCATCAAATGGGATGAAATAACTCATCACATTGCATCAAATGAGATGAAGTAATTCATCACATTACATCAAATGGGATGAAGTAACTCATCACATTACATCAAATGGGATGAAGTAACTCATCACATTGCATCAAATGAGATGAAGTAACTCATCACATTACATCAAATGGGATGAAGTAACTCATCACATTGCATCAAATGAGATGAAGTAACTCATCACATTACATCAAATGAGATGAAGTAACTCATCACATTGCATCAAATGAGATGAAGTAACTCATCACATTACATCAAATGAGATGAAGTAACTCATCACATTGCATCAAATGGGATGAAATAACTCATCACATTGCATCAAATGAGATGAAGTAACTCATCACATTGCATCAAATGAGATGAAGTAACTCATCACATTGCATCAAATGGGATGAAATAACTCATCACATTGCATCAAATGAGATGAAGTAATTCATCACATTACATCAAATGGGATGAAGTAACTCATCACATTACATCAAATGGGATGAAGTAACTCATCACATTGCATCAGATGGGATGAAGTAACTCATCACATTACATCAAATGGGATGAAGTAACTCATCACATTGCATCAAATGAGATGAAGTAACTCATCACATTGCATCAAATGGGATGAAATAACTCATCACATTGCATCAAATGAGATGAAGTAACTCATCACATTGCATCAAATGGGATGAAGTAACTCACCACATTACAGGTAATTAAAAAGAGTGTGCATTTGTGCGAATAAATATGCACATGTGCATGATAGCAATCTACAGTGACTTGTGAGTATTGTTTAGTGTGATAATAACTAGGTAATAACGACACTGTGATATTGATTGGAGGTACGAAGTGTGTCACAGTGTGACCTAGGTGATTACATAGACTCATAGAGTATTACCTTATGCATTACCTAGCTAATACCTTGGGTATCACATAGGTGATTACATAGAGTGATATCATATGTAATACCTACATATGTAATGCCATGGGTATTACATAGGTGATTATACATAGACTAATATCATACGTATTACTGGGGGTATTAGCTAGGTGATCACATATAGAGTAATGTAATATGCAATACCTAAAGAATTACAATGCCTAGTGTCACTACTGTTAACTGATAGTACTTACAATGCCTAGTGTCACTACTGTTAACTGATAGTACTTACAATGCCTAGTGTCACTACTGTTAACTGATAGTACTTACAATGCCTAGTGTCACTACTGTTAACTGATAGTACTTACAATGCCTAGTGTCACTACTGTTAACTGATAGTACTTACAATGCCTAGTGTCACTACTGTTAACTGATAGTACTTACAATGCTTAGTGTCACTACTGTTAACTGATAGTACTTACAATGTTTAGTGTCACTATTGTTAACTGATAGTACTTACAATGCTTAGTGTCACTACTGTTAACTGATAGTACTTACAATGCCTAGTGTCACTACTGTTAACTGATAGTACTTACAATGCTTAGTGTCACTACTGTTAACTGATAGTACTTACAATGCCTAGTGTCACTACTGTTAACTGATAGTACTTACAATGTTTAGTGTCACTATTGTTAACTGATAGTACTTACAATGCTTAGTGTCACTACTGTTAACTGATAGTACTTACAATGCCTAGTGTCACTACTGTTAACTGATAGTACTTACAATGCCTAGTGTCACTACTGTTAACTGATAGTACTTACAATGTCTAGTGTCACTACTGTTAACTGATAGTACTTACAATGCTTAGTGTCACTATTGTTAACTGATAGTACTTACAATGCCTAGTGTCACTACTGTTAACTGATAGTACTTACAATGCCTAGTGTCACTACTGTTAACTGATAGTACTTACAATGCTTAGTGTCACTATTGTTAACTGATAGTACTTACAATGCCTAGTGTCACTACTGTTAACTGATAGTACTTACAATGCCTAGTGTCACTACTGTTAACTGATAGTACTTACAATGCCTAGTGTCACTACTGTTAACTGATAGTACTTACAATGCCTAGTGTCACTACTGTTAACTGATAGTACTTACAACGCCTAGTGTCACTACTGTTAACTGATAGTACTTACAATGCCTAGTGTCACTACTGTTAACTGATAGTACTTACAATGTCTAGTGTCACTACTGTTAACTGATAGTACTTACAATGCCTAGTGTCACTATTGTTAACTGATAGTACTTACAATGCCTAGTGTCACTACTGTGTTTTTTTCTGCCTAATCACTTCAGTAAATGTTTGCATTTCAGTGAACATGTTTCCTGAATGAAAAGCCTTCCTGATAGGAACTGCAGTCAGTTCTTACTGTTAACACTAAGAAATTTATTTTTTAAATTTTTCATCTTTATCAAAATTACTCTAAAATAAGATAAAAAATGAGTATTCAAAGTAGAAAATTTATTAAATTATTTAATTTCTCTTTTAAACCTAATTTAGGGAATAACAAAAAATAAAAAAGTCGAACCTTCAGTCAATTGTTTTCGTTCTAGTGCATGAATAAACAGAGCAGGCTAGAATCTTTTTCCTTTAATTCATAAGTGTTTCTTAATAATGTATATCTATTATTTTTCACCATTGTAGGTGATGTCTGGTATGCAAGGCAACTGTTATTGTTAAATTACAGAAATATTAAAATGCGTGAATTGAATTAAAATACTACATAAATATTTATCTAAAGAGTTACAATTTCATTAGATATTTGAATGTAGCTTTAGAAACAAAGTGGTAATACATTTGTGGTAAAATCAAGAGCTACATACATTAATGTATAAATACATTTAATAAATTCTAGTCAGCTGATGCATAACTACAATTTTGTACACAATCATATTACCAATTTTGGCTATTATGTAATTTACAATGTGCAGTAACATCATTTACAATGTGTAGTAACATCATTTACAATGTGTAGTAACATCATTTACAATGTGCAGTAACATCATTTACAATGTGTAGTAACATCATTTACAATGTGTAGTAACATCATTTACAATGTGTAGTAACATCATTTACAATGTGTAGTAACATCATTTACAATGTGTAGTAACATCATTTACAATGTGTAGTAACATCATTTACAATGTGTAGTAACATCATTTACAATGTGTAGTAACATCATTTACAATGTGTAGTAACATCATTTACAATGTGAAGTAACATCATTTACAATGTGCAGTAACATCATTTACAATGTGTAGTAACATCATTTACAATGTGCAGTAACATCATTTACAATGTGTAGTAACATCATTTACAATGTGTAGTAACATCATTTACAATGTGTAGTAACATCATTTACAATGTGTAGTAACATCATTTACAATGTGCAGTAACATCATTTACAATGTGTAGTAACATCATTTACAATGTGTAGTAACATCATTTACAATGTGTAGTAACATCATTTACAATGTGTAGTAACATCATTTACAATGTGTAGTAACATCATTTACAATGTGTAGTAACATCATTTACAATGTGTAGTAACATCATTTACAATGGAAGCGTCTCCTAGAGATGATGCATCACTTTCTCTCTACTTTTGGGGGTCTAATTACCTACTGGCAGTGTAACCTTCCTTCCTGTGCTAAATTAAAAACAACTTCCTTCATTGCCAATAGGAACAAATTAATTGAGTGTAAACATGTGTAAAATAAGAATAAAAATACTAGTGATTGCAACAAGTATTATTTTGGAATAGTAATGCACAATTGCACACGGAATATCAAAATATATAGATTGAAAATAACGTTAAATTAAATAACAAACTTTTCGACAATTTACTTAATTTATGTGCTTTGTGACACATGCCATCTTATCAATAATTACTTCCTTCATGACAAAATTTAATAGATTATTAATTTATTATTGTTTCATAATTTGTAAAAAAAATATTTAAATTTCGAGCTTTGAAGAAAAGTATTCTATTTTATTAGATAAATTAATTGAAGTAAATGCATTAAACAGGTCATAATATCGCAAAAAGAAAACATTACAAAAGAGGGGAAATGTGAAAAATGATTTCTCTATTAGAACTTATTCAAAATTATTCAGTTTTCAAATGTGTTCCTTTATCAATTTCTGATGAATTGATAGTAGAAAAATAGTAACGAATTTTATTAATGAATCTGCAGCTAACACAAAAACATCTCTGACACATTCAATAGTAGGGGTTAAACTTCTGCATAGAAAAAGAAAGTTAAAAACGATGTCTTGAGAAGGAAATTGCGACAAAGGACTCTAAGAGTGTTAACCATGTTACCTATACAACCATCCAGAGACAGTGCTCATGGATGTAAAATAGCTACTCAGTGATTGTGCTATTGTGCAAAATGGGACACAATCACTGGTGACTGCACTCACGTATAGAGGAGGAAAATGAAGAGGTGATAGTAAATGAAGTGTAACCTTGTAATTGGAGAGTATAACCCTACATATATTGTCTCTAAAATTGCATATTGCGTCAATAATAATTACATATATTGTAAAAACGAAAATGAACCCAATTTACAAGAATTCATTCCCCAAAGACACGCCCCTTTATGTTGAACACACCGCTGACAGTTTCAGGACAGGGTAAGCAATGCTCACATTTACTCAGTGTGTGTTGCTGTAGTACAGTTTGTCTGCAGACTGCTTAGTCTTCTATTCATTTAAATTACATTCTTAATGCTACTTAGTTACTAATGAAGTCTCTAGACGTTAGGAGATAAGCTGAAATATTGATGACTTGAGAGGTTGTATATCCATTTACGATTTAAGAGGACATGTACGCTCCCTTTCAAATTATAAATATTATTTTAAAGTCGTTTTCTTCATTAACAAACAAGTAATTTTATTACCCAATAAAATATTTTATTACCAAATAAGTTATGTTTATAACAAATAGATGATTTAATTTACTAGGATTTATCATTTTATTTATGATTATGAAATTAAAAGTACCAATATAATGTTTTTCACATGCACTAATGTTCACGGAAAAAAGGAATAGGTAAATTATGTGCATTTACTACTGCCGTAAATTGTAAAAATGTAACTAATTACATACTCCCTTTACATAACAAACATTTTAAAGTTTTATCAATATAAAAGACTTTATCATGTGATTATCTAAGGACTATGCGTTATAAATACGGACTGAAGAATAATGTGTATGTGTTTTCTAATTAAAAACCTGTTTATAGTATTCTTCCTATTTTATGAGATTTCTATTTAATTAAATTAATTTATCCTTTTTTAAATTAATAGTTGTATATTTCGGCTTGATAGAAGTTACTCATGAGGTATTATCTAAATATAATAATAATCAACATTAGTTAGATAATACTCTAGTTATTAATGACTGATAGAGTGAAATAATTCAATGTAACTGTGTATGGCACTACGAATAAAGTACATACCCCTTTACTGTTATTTATCACCGTACAGCACTAGCTCGTACTTGTACATTTGCTATATTAATAGTGTAAAACTGTCTGCTTTTCTTTGCAAAATAGGAAAAAGAACTCTTTCATTGAACAGACTGAGTTATAAGGAAGATAATTCATCTATTTAATAAGTTTATATTATTTGTAAGACGATTTATCTCTTGACGTGTATGTTTGGACTGTAGTGAACACATCAAACATACAGTTAGCCATCAAAATAACAATTAGTTAGTAATAAATTCTTTAATTACGATTTTCTTTAAAATAAAATGAAACAATTTCTCAAAAAAATATGATTGAAATGCTGGTCTAATTGATATTTTGATGGCTCAATGTGTGTTACATGTGTTCTTTGCAGTACAAAATATAGTCAGTTTTGGATATAGAAAGCATTCTATACCCATTCCGTGGTATGCTGGATTACTTTAAAAACTTGTTTGAGCCGAACACTTTCTACCGCTCAGAAAAGACACTTTCACACTATATTTACTACAACCAATTATTAGGGATATCATATAATATCTTCGTAATTGTTTCGAAAATAAATACTTTAAATAATACTTATAAATTTGTTCCTATATAATAATGTATTTATAGCCTTTTTATTTGAATTGCAAAAAATAAATTATTCGTGAATATCAATAATAGAATAATAATAATAAACTATTTTATATTCAAAATCATAATTAAATCTTAGCTTTAAAAATGTGCTTGCGTTTGTCACGCTTGTGTTTATAATTTTTGTTAACGAATCTGTGCCAACGCCATCTAGCGGTACAACTGACCATCTAACCTTAATTTCTCAGCGAACTCAATATATAAATAATAAGATGCACAATTGCTTAAAGGTATTCAAATAATGAGTATCTAGTATCTAATGCCATTTAAAGAAGTATGAAAAAGTTGCATCGAGTCTTTATAACTATATGATTTATTTAGGTACGGAAAGGCATGCCATGTACAGTCAAGAAAAGTCTACCGTAAATAATGTATAACAGTTAACTAGTCACATTCCCAAAAATAAACGCTACTAATTAAAATGCAAATATTTTGAAATTGGCCTGGGTACCCGATGACAAATTTGTAAAATTTAAAAATGATTGGAAATTAGAAAAGTGTGATTTGTGAAATTACCATGATGCCGTGACTATTATTTGATAGTATATCACAATTCAGGTTTATTTTAGCTGCCTATAAACTAACGATAATAATACCTATTGCACCATTTATATCATTTTATTCATAGATTTTACCTGTAAGCTGATCAAATGTGGTATATCTAAGCAATAAAATATTGTAAATAGCTTTGCTACAGTACATGAAGAAATAAGTCACTCAAACTATTTATAACTTCAGTTATTGATTTCTCGCTTGGAAACTTAAATAAATGTAAGAATTGAAGAGCAAGTGAAATGACTATTAAAGTGAACATCATTTCATTTTTTCCAAACTAGTGTTATACTCGTATATTATAATCTATACACAAACAGTCACCATCGCTTAATGAACGGGAAAATTCTAGTCATTTAAATATTTTGTTTAATAATTTTCAATTTTTCTGTGATATTTTCTCTTTCTCTTATTATTTTTAAATCATTTAGGAGAATTTCTATTAATTCGCAAGCTCTACAAAAAACTGTATTAGAGGATGTTCATTTTTATAACCATTCGCCTGCTCTTCATTTCAGAAATGAAACTATTTATTTATGTAGTTAAATATAAAACGGTATAAATTTTATAAATTAATCATCTTTCTTTTGAATGGTAACAACAAATTAGACACTAAATAGCTCTATCGATACATCAGTCAATGACAATACCTATAGTTTCTAGTGTAACAGAGGTACAGTGAATATATTGTACTGCGGTTTGGCATTTGCAAGTGTAAGGTTGATTAGTTATTTATCAAACGAAGCACTGTTCTAAAAGTTACTAGTAAATTAACAGGGAATTGGACTAAATAGGTAAAAGTTATACTTCAATTGGGTAATCGTATTTTTTAATTAATTAAATTGTTTCATTTTTCAGATGTCATTCTTTTTAAATGAAAAAAATGAGTTCACAATATTATATAGATATTATCTAGCAACTCTACCAATAATATACATAGTAAAATGATCAATAAGATTATGAAGTCTTCTTAGTTTATCTATCTTCATGTCTGTTTACAAATAGCATACCCAATAGCAATAGTCTCAAACCAATCATCACATGGTAATTACAATCATTAATTCAGTTCTTAACGGCTATAATATTTTGGTGAGTACAAAGCATAAACCACCGCACAAATCAATATGTAAAAAGGTATGTACTGAGGGGTAGAAGTCATAGCAATGTCAATATATAATATACATGTCAGTTACTATTATTAATAACTAACATCGATAGAACGTTCATCCTTTGGTCGATGCTGCATTGTTTCACTTATAACAAAAATCTAAATACTTAAAATATATGACACGGATAGATATATCATACATGCAATTATGAATATTATTTGTTCTTCAATTAATGTTAATATAACATCATATTCCATAGCACAGTTTTAAATCCTGCAGTAAGTACCTAGTTAGTTGTATCTTTTCTCATAGCAGACAAATAGACAGTACATGCTATTGCACTGACCGACACACGCACAACCTATCAACGCCAACTCAATAGCAATACTGCAAAATAATGTGACTTTCCTAGGGTTCAGTGGTAAATGTTGTTATTGTTTCAGATAAAGTATATAGCAACGACTCTACGAGGTTATATTATAATTATGATGTATCTTTCTACAATCAAGGTAAGTCTACTGAAACTCTTCATGTTAAATTAATTAATGGAAAGAGTCGTGGTGCACAAGAGCGTGACGTCACAATAACCCCACCCCCTCACCCCAGCGTCTTGGTTCAAATGAAATAATGAATAACAACAAAAACGCTTCAAATTTCGTTATATGAAATTTGATTTTTTATCACATTTCGATAAAGTGATGTTGTAAATTAATGATCGTAAAAATGATCGTGAGGTTCTCACTGAAATTCATTTTAAGCCTTTCAAATATAGTGGTACACACAGGGACTGGCAAAAATAGGATATAGCCTGTCTTGCAGCTCTTCCGTGTAAACCAAATAAGTTGTGCAGCTTCCAACAAACACTTTTTGGAGGAAATTAGGTTCTGTAGGTGTTAATTGAGCTCTGCAGTTATTTTAGGAGCAATGGTCTTGCGGTTTGGTCTAACATTTGATTTTAAGGTCGGCGTTGCTGAGGACGTTTTTCCTTCTTTCTCAAAATAAGTCATTATTTTGGAGAGAATACCTCTAGAAGCGTCATACATTCAAAAAGTTTCTGTTGCACTAGCGCCTGTCAAACGAGCACAGACAATTTGGCCTTTTGGAAATTCTAGGGTATGACCTTTTCATGAAGTTATAATAATTTTTTTATATATAAGTAAGAAACAGCTATTCTAAATGAACGAATACATATTTTAAATGAACAAAATATTTTTTCATATTAACAACTACAAATTTTAAACTTTTCAAATTAACTAGTAAATTTTAAATATACAAAAAACATTTCATTATGTCAAGCTTTGGTTGTCAATAATATGTTCAGAACTTCAGATATTATGATGACAAATGGTTGAGTGTTTTGTCCATCCTTTATATTTTTTATCACCAAGAAGGTTATTTTTATAGCTCTGAGGTACAGAAAGTACTCCACTTTTCAACATTAGAAGATACTTCACCTTGAGGAAAATGGTGGTACGTCATTTGTGTATATTTTACAGTATTTGCTTACAGTATCAGTTGCAAGCCTCTTTTGACTATTTTAAAAGATGCAATATATGAATATCTTCATTTTAAAAAATATTTACAACCGTAGAATTTTTGTAAGACAATATTTTTCCACTAAAAACAAGAAGAAAAGTCAACCCCAAGCAAATTTTTTAATTGTTTGAATCGCACTGTTAGAGTTTCTTACAAGTTTAGCCCCATGAAATTTGATAGCATCTATTTTTCCAATACCTTTTTAAATACTTCTACTATCAATATACTGTAATATACCTTTCATTTCAGAATTGGTAATAATAGTCTAAAACATTATGAATAGTAGACATGTGGCAACTCATTAAAGAACTTTTCATTTATAAAAGGTAATCATTTACAGTTTGAAAAATTAAAAAACATGAAACGTGTTTTTATAAAATTTTAACCAGTAATCGAAATGAAGAGTGTACAATCTGTTTCTTGATCTTCATATAAGCCTCTCGATAGCAGAGTAAATAAATAGAGGAGTATACCAAGTACAATATTGGAACATCCGAAAATACTATGAGTGACGTCAGACAAAATATTTTCCATTTGTTTTTAAATAAAAAATGTGCTATTATTCAGTTAAATGTGCATTTTCATGGAAATTAACTTACATAAAATGTTTTTTTTATCACGTTTTACACTCTATTCACTTATAATATTCACCTAATAATTCTTATAATATTTGAGAGTACTCTGTGCAACGCCATAAAGTTTACCGTCAATGAATTCGAAACTTAGCAACGTCTCTATTTCTTTACTATGCTCGACAGTACTCTTCTTTCACACGTAAACTATAACCAGAAGTTATGACCAAAGTTTATGCTATTTTCAGATTGCAGATCCTAGACCTTAGTTCTACAATATAATGTTATAAACTCACTTCTTATACAGTGGAGAATTTTAGTTATTTCTAAGTTAGTTTTCAAAAATGTTATAAATTCACCAGGGAGGAAATTGTATCAGAATTAATTATAATAGATGTGTACATGAAGTCTCACAAACGAACATTTGTAATATAGTGTGATTGAAAATATAACGTATGTACATAAAACTATATGAGTTTACTCTGAAATAATTATTTAGTATTTGTACTAATATGTACTTACTTTAAAGTACCTTTGAGTCGTGAACTAAACTAACTGAGTCATGAATTAAAGTATAACTGAGTCATGAATTAAAGTAACTGAGTCATGAATTAAAGTAACTGAGTCATGAATTAAAGTAACTGAGTCATGAATTAAAGTAACTGAGTCATGAATTAAAGTAACTGAGTCATGAATTAATATAAATTAGAGTCATGAATTAAAGTAACTGAGTCATGAATTGAAGTAACTGAGTCATGAATTAAAGTAACTGAGTCATGAATTAATATAAATTAGAGTCATGAATTAAAGTAACTGAGTCATGAATTGAAGTAACTGAGTCATGAATTAAAGTAACTGAGTCATGAATTAAAGTAACTGAGTCATGAATTGAAGTAACTGAGTCATGAATTAAAGTAACTGAGTCATGAATTAATATAAATTAGAGTCGTGAATTAAAGTAACTGAGTCATGAATTAAAGTAACTGAGTCATGAATTGAAGTGACTGAGTCATGAATTGAAGTAACTGAGTCATGAATTAAAGTAACTGAGTCATGAATTAAAGTAACTGAGTCATGAATTAAAGTAACTGAGTCATGAATTAAAGTAACTGAGTCATGTTTTCAAACAATATTCTGCTCTGCAGGTTTAGTCAATGAGTTTTGCAAATATTTTGATTTTTTTGTTTGTGTACCTATAGCTTATAGTTTTTGTACCTATAGCTTATAGTTTTTGTACCTATAGCTTATAGTTTTTGTATCTATAGCTTATAGTTTTTGTACCTATAGCTTATAGTTTTTGTACTCCATTACATAATTCCATCCGATATTAAACTATACAATTGATAT
>CANNZV010001963.1:93072-113340 GCA_947561585.1 Caprella mutica
GCTTATAGTTTTTGTACCTATAGCTTATAGTTTTTGTATCTATAGCTATTAACTCGCCACCTTTATAGTCAAAATTAGTGATAAATAATAACAATAGTTCTCCACGAGCAGTGTTTAGTAATTCATTATTAATTCACAAAGTCAGATAACTAATATTTGAAATTTCAAACTAATAATAATATGTTAAAATAATATCATTTCATGCTTTTGTGATAGTTTGATTTATAAATGAAAAAAATAATATAAATTCATAAGATTAAGAAGAGTATCCGTATGATGGATTAGTTTCTGCCAAACACTTCGCCTGCACTTGTATACATGTTTGGTTCACTCTACAAATTAACATTGCATGTTTTCCATCAATGATTAATTGTCATAATCATCATTGGTCACTGTATCACTGTTGACCTGTGACCTAACTTTACATGTTTGCATTGATTGAATAATGAGGGCTATTATAAGTGACATAAAGTAGGTCATATGACTATGTGCAAACGGCAGTGTTATTTTCAATATAGTTAATGTTTCCTATTATGAACGGAACAGAAATTGTTAATCAAATTTTCTCAGGTAAATTTAGAATATTTTCATTGTACATAACAATTATATTTACTTCCAAGGGGATAGACGGCATTTTGGGTACATTAGGTATCACCGAATGCCATCAAGTCGATAGATTTTAATTGGCAATAATATAAAAATATGCATAAATATGAGTTTCCAGCAATTTTGAACAATGACATCTTGAAATTGAACAGCGGATAACTTGGTCTCTGGACATTGTTGGTGACATGGTTAACACTCTTAGAGACCAATGTAATTAATTTCATTCTGAGGACATTGTTTTTAACTTTCCCTCCCAATGCAGGCGTTTAACCCCTACTATTGAATTTGTCAGAGATGTTTTTGTATTATAAGCCCATCATTAAATGAAATTTGTTACTATTTTTCAACTTTATATTTATTAAAAATGGAAAAAAATGGAAAATAGCGATTGCTGTTATAAGAACTTTCTCTTCTAGTACAAGTTATTTCGCCCATTTGATGGTATTAGGTATTGTAAATGTTCATGGTGTCCATCTATACAGGGTGGCGCAAAAAAAAGGAAACCCATTTTCAAATTAGTTTATTTTACAAACTATTAAAGTAAAAAAATTTCTGAAAACACAATTTTATTCATATAGTTTTTTTGCATCGTTCATGAAAATCTGTTAAACGTATGAATAAAATTAAACATCCTGCAGCGAATTGAAAAAATATAAATAAAAAAGGCTTGTGCGAGGACGAAAAACACAAAAAGACTTCAGAATAGGTATAATTTTTTTCCATATGGTAATAGAATTTTTTCTTTAAATTCTATTTTTCATTCAATTAACGTTTGGTCTATTGACTTCTTCATTCATGGAAATACTTCTTCATTACCAATCACGATGTCTACTATAAAACGAGCGTTTCTTTGCAGAAACCATCTTGAAAAATTTAGACTGTGCGGTAAATCAGTTCTAAGAGTTCAGGCCTTACATGCATCTTAAAAGGATGATATTTTAAATCGTGTTTAACAATTTGGTGAAATGTGTCTTTAGTGATGCCTAATTCATTCCTTCTGATTGGTATTTTTGGATTCTCAATAAATAGTTCATGAATAAGATTAATGTTTTCATGCGTTCGTTCTGTTCTCCAGCGACCAAAACGCTTTTTGTTCAAAATTCTTAAGTTTTTCTTCGGTTTTAAGCTTATTAATATAAGTCAATATGGTTTTATAGTTGTTAAAAATCTTTCCTGAAAGCTATGTTCAAAATGAGGCAGTGTTTAAAAAACTTGTCATAACAAAAACTCTGTTCTTTTGAAAGCTGCATTTTGAGGGTTTCGAATGGGAGATAAAATTAACGGCGAAATGATTTTTATTAAAGATATCAATTTTATGAAATAAAATTTCATATGATTATTAAGATTTTAGTTGTCTTTTATTTTTTACAGAAAACAATATAACTTAATGTTTTTACATCCATATATGATATGAAATTAATTTTACCTATTGTGATTTTTTATGTATATTTCGCCCCTCGCGCAAGCCCTTTTTATTTAACTTTTTTTAATTCGCTGCAGGATGTTTAATTTTTGTCGTGGCTCTTAAAAAATTATTACGATAGATGCAGAAAAAGTGAATAAATAAAACTGAAAATTTCTAGGTTTGATAGTTTCTAAAATAAACTAGTTTGAAAATGGGTTTCCTTTTTTTTTGCACCACCCTGTACATATTGACATGACTTCACTTTAACACAATATGATGATTCTAAAACAAGTTTCACCGTTTTAACGTTAATTCAATTTATGGTTTAAAAAAAAAACATTTTCATTTTTTTATCTTAATATGGTTATCTATCACCTTTTCTTCAATTCATTTTTCAATATCAAGCAATTCATTTTAATAATTAATAACATTTTAATAATTTATTTTACCTCAAAATTTTAAAAATATATATATATTTTAGGTGCAGATGTTTCGGGTCTAGGACATCTCGACCACGGACATCTCGTCCACGGAAATTTCGTGCGACGGACATTTCGTCCACGAATGGTTATATTTTGTATTTTAAAGTTTTTATGGAATATATTTAAATTATTTTTCACTATTACATTAATAGGCAGGTGTAAATATACAATAATACAGGGTGTCCGACACCTTTATTGCCAAACTTTAACATAAGGTTGCATTCGTCGGTATAAACACTTTTTATTCCATGAAGGTATGGTCTAAAATGCTTAGTTAAAGAGTTACAAGGTTAGGAGAGTAGTATTTGTACCATTTATTATTATTAATTAACGTTGCTATAAGAAAAAAAACATTTTTGCCGCCCATTTGTTGCGATGCAACCGTTCAAACGTTTTTCCCGCAAGGATTCGTGAAACTCCTGGTGTCTTTGCTCGCGTCCGCCAGTCACTAGACAAACGTTTGAACGCCTGCATCGCAACAAATGGGATGCAGTTTGAACACATTTTGTAAATATGTAACCAAATTTAAGACTATGTTTCTTGTGCTCCTAATAATTACTGTTAAAAATGTTTTGTTTCTTATCGCAACATTAAAAAATAATGTTAACTAATAATAATAAATGATACAGATACTACTTTGCTAACTTTGTAACTCTTTAACTAAGCATTTTAGACCATACCTTCATGGATTAAGAAGTGTTTATTTCGACGAATGCAACTTTGTGTTAAAGTTTGGCTACAAAAGTGTCGGACACCCTGTATAATATTGATTTAAGCCGTATATGAATTAACCCATAAAAATGCTTATCTATCGATTACAGTTATAAAATTTGATTTGCTAAACGGGTTGACTGTATCTATAAGTTATTGACATCGTATAATATTTTGCATTAATTAATGAATTATGAGTATCTAAAGTTTAGAACTGAAATAGCAGGGTCCTAACAATAATAAATGTGCGGATACGTAGGAATTAGAGTAATTACAATAAAGGTAAATAATTATTATTATTATATATGTATAAGTCCGATAATATGAAACAATCCAATAACACGGACGTTTTTACGTTTAAATAATATAACGTAACACTAAAAAGAACTAATATCTAGCTAATTTTTTATATCATTTTTTTAGTAGTATATTGTATACCTGCATATTATTATGTATGTAATTTAGGTAATCACTGTTAAAAATATTCTGCTATAAAATACTAATTTCTGAACCAATAGTGCATCTAATTACCTAATCTGAACACTACTATTGATGATTATTGTAGTTACTGAAAAATAAACACCACAAAAAATGTCTCCGTTTTCTATGCTTATGTACTGTAATAACATCGAGACATGCCAGGTAATAAATACAGATTTTATAAGACTCGGGTGTAATAAAAGTGGGGCCTGCCTGTATATCATTAAAAGGTTTTCACTTGTATTATTTTAGTGATGCTGGCCAACAGGATAAAAAGATTGTAATAAGAATTTAAGTAAAGATCATACATTTCTAATTACCATCAAATAAGGGTGTTAAATACATTTATATTGCAGAATATACAGGGTGGGTAAAAAAAGCGGAACCCAACTTTGATTTGATATATCTCAGAAACTACTAAAATTATGAATTTTCTAAAATTACCATTGTGTTCGTTTACTTTTTTTCATAAATGGTGAAAAATTCAAAACTATTCATACAACAATATTGATGAAATAGTGATTATAGTAAACGGTGTCATAAGTATGCTTGCGCACAAACAGAAAAAATTACTAAAATTATTTTTTTAAACAAAAATACCTATATAATATATCATTAACAAACCATTATTAAATAAATATTTAGTCTTAATTTCTACAAATGTTCTCCATTTCTTGTCATAATTCAATCCTTGTTCTCATTGCTGCCATAACTCTTTTAATTAATGCAGAATTTTCTTAAGAGTAAATTCACTTCACTTGTGATTCTCTCATTCAAGTGGTCTAAGTTCACAGGCGGAGTTGAGTCCTCTTTACTCTTCAATGTACAAATAAGAAAAAATCACCTGGTGTTATGTCCAGTGATTCTGGGGGCCACTCATTCGCATAGTTTAGTGCAATAATGCGATTGTTGAACACATGAGTTAGCAAATGTCGCAAAGCGATGGTCATTGCAATAATGAGAATATGGATTGAATTAGATAATTCGAGAAGAAATGAAGGACATATGGATGGATTAGGTAGATAGTTAGGAAGAAATATAGAATAAATATATATTGGGTTACTAATGATACGATATTTTATAAAGTATTATAGTGTTTTTCTGTAATTAAAAACAATATTCGTAACTTTATGTTTGTGCGCAAGCATACTTTTGACACCGTTTACTATAATCACTGTAGCATCAATATTGATGTATGAATAGTTTTGATTTTTTCACTATTCATGAAAAAAAGTAGACGAACACAATGGTATTTTTATAAAATTCATAACTTTAGTAGTTTCTGAGATATATCAAATCAAATTTGGGTTCCGCTTTTTTTGACCCACCCTGTATATAAATAATATAATATATGAAATAAATGCACAAAATAAATATAATACAAAATAAAGCAATTCGTGGACGAATTGTCCGTGGACAAGATGTCCGTTGGACGAAATGTTCGTGCACGAGATATTTCTCCTAAATCCAGTCTAAACACATGCATGCAGTTCATATATTTTATATTTATGTATGAAATATTCAATATTCAGTTAATTCAAAAAATGATATTACATGAATCATAAATGTGTAGTTCCATCCTCAAATTACCATCAAAAAGTAAAGGCGGTAAGAACTTGGGATGATGACTGATCCTGCCAAGGGTGGGCCGACTAAAGGTGGAGAGGATAGACTAAATTAGTTAGAGTAGCTGAAACTCACATGCGAAAGAACACCAGGACTAAGAATCCATTCCTCGAGGCAATTCAGCAAGAGTCATGGCTCCTTCCTAACTGACGTACACACTGTATGTAGGTTGGGCGGATGTATGTAGTCCACATGTACTGGTAACTCCGTTGTTGTTCAGCTACCATCCAATAATGATCGATTATACATATAAACACAAAAAATGTTTCCGATTTTTCAAATGTTGTAAATCTTTAGCCAATTGACGAAAAAACTGTACCTTGGTCTCTTTTCTCCGTCTCTTATTGTACTATTAACACGTATACACAATTTTGAACTAATGGACATAGTTTAAGAACAAATAAGCAAAAGGTGAGTTTATTTTTTGTCATTGATCGAAGGTTATTCTTAGAGCTAACTCTGTGATTTTACTTACTAAAAGGAAGTGAATAAAAGGGAAAAAATTATAATGGTACACACTTCTTCCTTGAAAACTATGGAAATAGAACAACTTCAGTGACATTTTTGATCTCATTGAAGTTTTCACTATGAATATTCATTCTTCTCTTGTTCATTGCATGGTCGCAATTTTTTACAGCTCGGAAAAGAGCTCTTCTTAAAATGTGTTCACACTTGCGTTGTTGTTTACCGCTGAAGTAGAATTTTAATGTGATTTTTGTTTCACTGATAAAAAAACGCAAGTGTAAACACATTTTAAGAAGAGCTTTTTTCCGCTGTGTCAAAAATGCAAGTGTGAAGCGGGCCTTAACCATGCAATGAACAAGCGAAGAACGAATATTCAGAGTGAAAACTTCAATGAAATCAAAAATGTCGCTTGAGTTGTTCTATTTCAAAATAGTTTCCAAGGAAGAAGTGTAAGTACCTTGTATTAGAATGACTCCCATTATATTTTTTCCCCATTTATTCAGTGCCTTTTAGTAAGTAAAATCACAGAGTTAGCTCTAAGAATAACCTTCGCTCAATGACAGAAAAAAAAACTATGTTCATCAGTTCAAAATTGTTTTTACCTGTTAATAGTATAGTAAGAGGTGGAGAAAAAGAATCCCAAGATACAGTTATTTTCGTCCATTGGCTAAAGATTCACAAGAATTTGAAAAATCGGAAACATTTTTGTGGCCCATACTGTATGCATTTTTTATGCATCCTTCCATAGTTAGATCTTGGAAGTAAATAAGCGGAAGTAACCTTAATACATGTACCTATTATTTAAAAATCGCACTGTTCGTAAACTGGCATGTTCTCGGCAACATTAAATAATGCAGCACCATTAATAAGGTCGCTTATAAGTGATTTGCCTTTACATACTGGGCCCTCAAACACCCATGAAGTGTACCAGATTCAGATCAGTTCAGAACAACACCGGCATTGCTACGTTTCCCCACTGTGTCGTAAAAACTTATGCTGATATAGGATACTTTAATTACACCCTGTTTAGGTAGATGTAATCGGGGTGGATTCGTTCAGTTCTCGTTATATACAGGTCAGAAACCTGTTTCTCAGTGATCTCTTGTTTTGAGTTTTCGTGCGAAGAATAATTTTGTGATATTTTGATCGGAAAATCTCTATATTTTCTATAATTAATGTAAAGGCTATATATTTCCTACAACAGGAGAATTACAAACCAGTGAAACCTTTTTTTTCTATGTTAAAAAAGGACCAACACCGAAAAATTGTCGTTTGAGTAAAATCAAACATTTGTTTATATAATTTCAATAAAATCTCTATAATTACCTTCGCAAATTGGCCAAGGTTATGTTTTATTCGGAATTTTTTCTTTGTAATCTTGTTATTCGCAAAACTCAAAAAGTATTCAACCAAATTGCCCGAAATTTGGTGTGATGATTGGTCCGATACTCCTTCAAAATTCTTCACATTTATTCAATTTAAACATTAGTTATTTGAAATTGAATTTTAACACAAATGGTAACACTTTCACGCTCGCCCTCAGTTCTTAATACTAGGACAATTAAGTCCATTGTCACCCAAATGTAATAGTGCATAGTAATGGGCTAATGGCAACACATGAAAACCCGTGATTGATTCTATGTGTTATTGAATATTACTATAAATGAGTAAATTATTACTATTTTGAGTAAAGAGAATACTGTTGTGAACCAGCTATGAATATATGTGATTTTATATTGCTTTCTCCTTTCAACTATACAATAGAATTAACTGTGGCGCGCATTTTTGTCAATTCAACATGGCGGCAATAGCCGTCTGAAAGAGAGCAAAAGTGTTAAACTTCTCACTAAATTAATTGATATCATGCAGATTAACGTATGGTTATTTATTATACCATTATAATAACATTTAGTGTAAAACATGCCGTGATTATTCAAGATTTATTAATATTATTTAGTTTTGTTCAAATTATAATTTTAGTCATGTCCTTACTTGTAAATTTAACTAATATGAAATGAAACAGGCGTTCTAAATAAAATTAAAACTATTTATCTATCCATTCCAGTAACTGTAAATAAGAAAATACATATATATAATAAGTTGACAAATTCGATCGCCCAAATGATCCAATTAGATTTACTTCCACAATTGGTAACCTATTTTAATTGATCAGTAGCACTGTAGCACAATTACATGATACATGTAGAATGTCAAGTTCTTTTTGTCCTATATATTGACGATTATAAATATGTAAGTATGAAACATGACAATAATGATAAAGTATGAAACATGACAATGTTGATAAAGTATGAAACATGACAATATTGATAAAGTATGAAACATGACAATAATGATAAAGTATGAAACATGACAATATTGATAAAGTATGAAACATGACAATATTGATAGAGTATGAAACATGACAATGTTGATAAGTGGTATACATATACATTTAATGAAATTCAATCTAAACTCGAACTCATTCAATTAAGCATCCTAAACATACTAATCGAAATTAATTATGGTGGAGGCACGATACAACCAAGTTTCTAATTTCATAATATTCTGATTGTCTTCCATTCTTAATTTCTGTACAAGAAGTAGTATGAGAAGCTTAGCACTGGTAATTGTTGTTAAGCTACTACCTAATATTATTTCCAACATTATTTTTTGTTGTTTCTAGGCATATATTCACTTAGTATATTTTGAATAGTAATCCAAATATAATAGAAAAGCATGAGTCAACAAGATAATTTGTCCTCAAAGTATTAAGTGTAAAAGATTTCTAAAGTATTTTACATCTGCTCTTCACAGTAACTTAAGTTACATATAATTAATTAGGTTTGAGTTATAAAGATCTTGAAAAACCATTGAATCATAAAGATATTAATTGGTTATTGCAGACAAACTGTGCAATTTGGATAATATGAAACAAATAAACAAATAATAATATGAAATATAACTTTTACCAAAATGGTAAAAGTTAAAAAGAATTATAGTAAAACTAGAAGCAAATAATGTATTAAACATAAGTTCAAAATTTTAAAGAAGTCACAACAGTGTATGGCTGTAGCTATGTTTCAATCTTATAGTTTTTTCTTTATAATTGTGTGACCCCATCAGGCGCGTATACAAGGGGGGGGGGGGGGCATTTGGGGTCTGAACTTTTTAAAAAAAATCTACGGATTAATAAAAATATAGGGATTAATCCTCCAAATTGAAGAAATGTCAATTATTTGATTATTTTTAATTGCTTTTGACATGCTTGAACACTGTATTCTATCAAAATCGTCATTTTTAAATTGCGAAATGGGAGAAATTAAATTCCTCCAAGTCGTATTATGTATAAGCCATTTTGTCCATAGAGAGTGGATTTCTATCACCCTATTAATATTAGCATTGTTTTTCAATTTAAAAATGTTTTTGAATTTTAGAAGAAATGCATCGTCCTGTACTCTGTAGTTTGCCAAAACATCTTCTTCTTCAATAGTACGCCGAAAATTCATGCTTTCCCAAGATAAATGGATGGGTGACTAAAGCTTACCACTTGAAAAAGTTCACAAGAGTTCGTGGTCTATTCAATGAAACTGGTTCTATTCACAAGAAAAAGCAAATGAAAACAAAACCAAAAAGAACACAAACAGTGATTCAGGAGGTGAAGAGATTCTTTGAAGAAACCACTAGTTTTTGTCTCAGAAAAGCTGTTCAACAGATTTCATCCACACCAAAACCTCGTGGTGGGAGGATCGTCATACATTCATTTAGTTTCCTTTTTTATCAATGAACTTCAGTTCGACCATTAACGGAAACCACATAAATAGCGGTTTTGTGAGTGGATTATGCAGCAACCATCCAACATTGCCAATTGAATCGTTTGGACAGACGAGAAGTTAATTTGCCTCCATCAAAATCACATCGAAAATATAAAAATGAAAATACTCGAAATATCTGAAAAACAAATGATAGGTATGATGCTAAGGTAATTATCTTCATAGCAATTATTAATTGAATGGTTCCAATTGTTCAAGCATTCCTTAACGAATATGGCAACTTGTTACCAGTTAATGGTTTTCAAAACTCTGATTGCTCCAGCACATTATTTGACCCAGCCTGCAACTTCTTCACTTTGGTGGATACAAGACCACATTGCACAAATACAGCTTTAGAATTTATGGAAAAGTTTCGAGGTCGAGGGATTAGCAGAAGTACGGAAATAAAATTCCTGGTCAGCACACAGTCCAGATCTCAACTCTTTGGACTTACAACCCTTTGACTTGCTGCACAAACTCGAGTTTATAAGTTTATATATAAAAAAACAGATTCCAATGAGTCTCTTATACAATGTGCTCAAATCTCCGCTCAAAAATATAACAATAAGACTCTCAAGAAAGTATGCAAGAATGTTCTGTGTTCTGAAGCGTGCATCGTTCTGTCTTCACATCGGAGGGGGTCATTTTCAACAACTTTTGTAGGACCTCAGGAGATGTGCCACATATGATATGAGACAATAAATGTTTAATAATAATAAAAATCCTTTCTCTTCCTTCAAAGTGATGCATCTATAATGGTATTTGACTTATTTTTAAGTGCTTCTAATTCGCAATTAAAAAAATACGTAATCTGATGAAACACAGTGTAGCAGTATGGTTTTGATTATTTTTGCTGCAGCCAATGATTGAATATTGTGATTAAGTTAATAACTATCAGTCTATTAGACTTGATATACAGCTTATGGACTATATAATACATCTACTGACAACTGCATTCCATCAGAAACGACATTTTTAAATTGCGAATTAGAAGCACTTCAAATGCATCAACTGTCATCATAGATACACCACGTTGATGGAAAAGAAAGTATTATTATTAAACATTTAATGTCCTATATATATGGCTATATCATATGAACCACATCTCCTGCGGCCCTACAGAAGTTGTTGAAAATGACCTCCTCCAGCCTGAAGACAGAACGAAGCAAACTTCGAAACATTCTTTCAAATTTCTTAGGGGTCTCCGGGTTATTCCTTTCAGCGAAACTTTAAACACTTTGTATAAGAGACATAATGGAATAATATTTTTCATATATAAATTCGAGTTTGTGCAGCAGCCAAGAAGTGAAAATTCAAAGGGTTGAGATATTGATTGTGTGCTGGCCAGGAATTTTCCGTTCTTCTGCTAATGAATCGACCTCAAACCTTTTCAATGAGAAATTATAGAACTGCATGTGCTCTATGTGGTGGAGCGCCGTCTTGCATCCACCAAAGTGAAGAACCAGATGCAGTATGGGCCAAATAATGGGTGCCAGTTTGGTATGCGATCTGGGAGGTTAATGTGATCTGATAATATATTTTATTTGTTTTTATTTTAATAATTATGATAATTTTTCTTTTTAAGTAACTGTGATACAAAACAAACAATATAGACGAGGTGTTATTGTCACAATGCATTAAAAGTTAAAAAAAACATATTAATTGCATATTTTTACTCTACATTGAATAGCTATATTCAAATAAGTTTGGTAGGATGTAGTTTATATAACGATATTTTCATGAAGTATTTCCATAATAAGGCTTTGCATATGTAAATGGTATATAATTATTTAAGGAAATAAAATACTATATATATTTGGTATCTCGTATACCTGTTTGTATCTTTTATATTTGCTGATAAATTCTAAATAGATCGCAGGCCAAAGCAGTAAATAATGATCAGATCGCATAGCAAACTAGCACCAAATAATGTCCTGTAATAATCTGAGTTATGAAACACCATTAACCGATGACAAGTTGCCATCATCATCAAGGAATGCATGAAAGATTAGATCCATTCAATTAATTGGAAACAAAGATATTACCTTAGCATCATACCTATCATTTATTCCGTTGATATTTCAGGGGTTTTCATTAGTGTGTCTGACGATCCTCCACAACGGAGTTATGGTTGGTGAAATCTGCTGAGAAACTGGGGGTTCTTCATAGAAACTCTTCACCTCCTGAATCACTGTTTCTGTTCTTTTTGGTTTTGTTATCATTTGCTTTTCTTGCGAATAGAACGAGTTTCATTTAATAGACCACGAACTCATGTGAACTTTTTCAGTTGGTAAGATTTAGCCGCCCTTCCACCTGTCATGGAGTGAAGCATGAATTTTCGACATACTGTTGAAGAAGAAGGTGTTTTGGCAAATTACAGAGTACAGGACAATGCATTTCTTCTCAAATTCAAAAAACTTTTTTAAGGTTTAAGAAAAATGCTAATATTAATAGGATAAAATCCATTCTTTATACTTTATGAACATAATGACGTCCTCCCATTTCGCAATTTAAAAAATGACGCTTCTGACGGAACACAGTGTAAGCATGTTCAAAGCAATTAAAATAACTGACCAGTCTGAGGAATTATCTATAGATTTTTTTCAGAAACGATGAATTTTTTAAAAAGGGCCCCCCCCCCTTGACCGAATCCTAGATACGCCTTTGGACCCCATCTCCAGTTTTATGTAATTGTCTCCACTTTTATGGGTCCCTATATAGAATGTACCATATATTTCGAGAGTTAATATTCAATAGTCATTGTTCTAGAAATATTTCATTAGTTAATTTGGTGTACTGATGTTAGCGCTGCAGGAAGACAAAAGAGGACCAGAGATAATTCAGATCAGAGAGAGGCTGTGGATGTTAAATGAGAAAGAAGGTAGTAGCAGGTAGTTTGGTGCCAGGGTAATGCTAGGCAATGAACTGTTGGAGTTAGATTAGTTTCCCATTGGGCATCCTGTAACAGTGTATAATCTAATACCTCTGTTAATAGATTTTCCTACTTGATTTAGATAATTACAAAACTTTTTCTAGATTAGTGGACACAAACATTAAAGTGATACTCTATACTATATGAATAAAAGGAAAATGATCGACCACGTTGGTCTTCTTCGAAGTATATGTTGCGATTTTTAATAATAGTTTGAATTGATTTTAAAATAAGTTAATACATGTACTTCCTAATTACATTTTTAATGAATATATAAAGTATAAGTAAATAAACACTATGTAATTGTCAATTTTGTGGAAAAGAAATAAATGAATAAATATTTATTATTGCATATTATTTATACTAATAATAGTTTACGTGATAGGCCTTTGTATAAATTTGGTTTTATTATGCAAACAAATATTCTTATAATCCCTATCCTTCACAGGTCTTCTAAACTTTGAGCTGTGATGATCCTCAAATTTCTGTCCCCCTCTCTCTGATGGACAGAAGTTTGATGGGGACCCTGTGGGTTTGCATCTTTGTCTGATCCTCCATTCCCTTCTCCTTTTTCTGATTCAACCAATCTCGGCAGACATAAGTTTGACGGAGGACCCTGTGGGCTTACATTCTAGTCTGATCCTCGCCTTCGTTCCCCTCTTTTTGATTCACCTAATCTCGGTGGCAGAAGAGTTGGATGGAGAAATCCGTGGAGTCAAATTCTCTTCTGATCCTCGCCTCCTTCTCCCTTTCTCTGATTCAACCTATCTCGGTGGACAGAGGTGTGATGGGTAGGAGCCTGTGGGTTTCCATCCTCGTCTGACCCTATAGCCTCTCTCCTAACCAATCTCGGTGGACAGAGGAGTCTGTTGTAGGAACCCGTTGGGTTGTATTTGGAAGAAAACTATATATTTCTTTTATATATAGTCAAATTATCTTAACTATTTTCTTAATTATATCTGAATATACTGTTGAGTTATTTTTATATTTTCTTATTGTAGTATGAATGAATATCTTTTAGGAGTTATTTATGTTGAATACTAAATAATGAAAGAAGTATTGAATAAATATATAAATAAATAATGTATTCTCTGCTTTGATACTAATTGTGACGGCAGTCAAGCGCAGTCTACCATTTTATTTTCTAATACAAATATAATATGAAAGAAAATTGCCACTAGGGGATACTATTATTAAATTGTATTAGAAAATAAAATGGTAGACTGCGCTTGACCTACCCCCGTCACAGCTTGTGACTTTAGGTAGGGTTTACAGAGTCAGAGAGCGGGAACGAGTAGTACGATGTCGTGTATAGCTCTCTCAACCGAACGAGAAAGTGCCTGCTTTACTTGACTTCAGCTGGATGTGAGCAGACCTCGTCAAACCATATCTGCTTGACTTAACGTCCGTTACGAGACCCATTGGCCACGAGTTTCTTTGAGTGTTGCCCTTCAACAAAATGACATCGCCGGGTCTAACATTTGTTTTTGGAATTTTCCACTTCTTTCTTGATTGGAGAGTAGATAGATAGTCCCTCTTCCACCTAACCCAAAATTTTTCGAGATCGATTGAGCATTCCATCTGATTCTTGGCTCCAACAAAATTTGTGCCGTGGTCGGACCGAATCCTTTTGCAGGTTCCTCTCACGGCCATGAACCTTCTGAAGGCCAAGAGGAAGGTTGGGGTATCTAGTGACGAAAGTGGTTCCAAGTGCACGGCGCGACTGCTCATACACGTGCACAACAAAACCCATATTTTCTTAGATCCCTTACTATTTCGACTTCTACGCCCGTCATGGACAGAGTATGGACCAAACACGTCGATCCCCGTGTTTGAAAACGGAGCACATTGTTCCAAGTCAGCCATTTGCTGTGACTGGAACTTACCGCGAAGTTTCTTGCAAGTTACGCACTTATCTAGTACATCTGCCAAGACGCGCCGCTGTTTGTGGAAATCCTCCTTGACGAATTAGTCCGGCTGTAACGTGTCTCCCTTGGTGATGGGAAAGTTCATGAAAATGTCTTATGATAAGAACCGTTAGTTGATGTGTAGTTGGTAACAAAATTGGATGTTTTTCGGCATATGGTAGGTCAGCATGGCGTAATCGTCCTCCAACCCTAATGATTCCATCAAAATCGGTGAACGGGTAGAGGCCTGACACTGGATCATTACTTTCAAGATTCTCTTTGTTGAGAAGAGAAACCCGTTGTCTGTAAAACGCTTCCTTCTGCGTCTCTGTTATAAGAAATTTAAACGATTTCTTGATAATTTGATCTTCATTGTAATCTTTCGCTTTTGTTCGAAAACGCGAACAAAACTCCACGATGACCTTCATGACCCTCAAAACTCTAGTCCAGTTTGAGATCCTCATCAACATCGTATTGAGAATATAGTTTGGATCAGTTCTATGGGAATTAAGATTTACATGATTTTGAATTTCCTCAGGAAGCTCAACGGCTGTTGAACCTGCTGAACCCTCTGCCGACAATTTCTCCCCCCAGAGGAATTTGGGTCCAACAAACCAGCGGGAAGAAGAAAGTTCGACGGGAGTGTGTGGTCTGGTTCCGATGTCTGCTGTGTTGTCTGAAGTAGGTACGTACTTCCATTGCTGTGAAGTAGAACACTTCAGAATAGTTCTAACTCTGTTAGTCACATACTTTGAGAAGTGACGTTCCTTGTTGTAAACATAGCCCAGGGTGACCATGCTATCGGAATAGAAAGTTACACTGGCTACCTGTGTGTCCAACTCACGTTCCATGTACATCAAAGATTGAGCTGCTTCTGTGGCAGCACACACCTCTAGACGGGGTATGGAAACAGCAGCTCGAGGAGCTACTTTTGAACTTGCAAATACAAATAAGACGTTGATACTACCGTCAACATCAATCTGACGTAAGTATATTATGTGGCATATGGCCACATCAGAAGCGTCAGCGAAAACGTGAAGGCTCTGGTGAACTAACCTTTTGAAGCCGATTGGATGGTAACATCTTGGCATTGAGATTATGTCGATCCTTAACAATGTGTCGATCCAGGAATTCCACTCGTCTCTATGCTCATCGGGAAGTGGATCGTCCCACTTGTAGTCGTGGATGTCTGGATTTGAAGTTTTGGGAGGGATGAATTTTCTTTGAAGCAACCTTCCACTGATTGATACAGGAGCAGCCATGCCAAGTGGGTCGAAAAGAGAGCCGTTAACACTCAGAACTCCCCTTTTAGTGAAATTTTTCTTGAGTATCTGGCATTTCAGCATGAACTTGTCTGATGATATTTTCCAAGATATACCAAGAGCAGCTTGTATGGGAGTTCTGTTCAGATCCACCGTATCGACGTTTGCAGCGATCTCAGATGGAGGGAAAGCTGTCAACACGGTTTCGTCACTAGCCACGATTTTGTGTAACCGTATTTTGAATTGGGAGAGGATATCGCAGACATCTTTGAGGAGATTTACAGCTTCATTCACGGATTCACCTGAGCCCATTGCGTCATCGACGTAGAAATTGTCTCTGATGAATTTAGCTGCATAGGGCTTTTCTGTCGCCTTAGGATGCGTAGTAGTATAGCGAAGTCCATAGGTTGCGATGGCTGGGCTACATTTATTTCCAAATATGTGTACATTAGCCTTATACACTGATAATTTATCGGAAGGCAAATTATCCGACCACCAAAAGAATCTCCGCGCATCTGTGTGGTTGGGACCTGTATAGAATGAATTGTACATCATCTCGATATCAGCCGAAAACCCCGCCACGCCATGTCTAAATCTCAGCAGAACTCCAATGATTCTATTTGCCTCATCAGGTCCCTGAAGAACACAGTCATTTAAACTGACTCCCTTGTAGGTTTCCGATCTGTCAAAAACTAGCCTGAGCTTGTCTTTCTTTGGATGCGAGACAGGGAACACAGGTATGTAGTTTGTCAGTTCATTTGACCTAGCTACACAGTCAGATACGGAGGAGATTTCCTCCACATGCCCAGCGTCAATGTAAGTGCGCATGGTCTCTACACACTTCTTTGTCTTCTCTGGTTCCCTTCGTATACGGGCTAAGGTGTTCTTGGTTCGTTGGAGCACGGCAATTTTATTATCAGGTAGTTTGAAGTCCAACTTGAAGGGAAGAGGCATCTCTAGAAATACTCTTTGATTTATCCTTATCCCAGCTGAAATTATTCTCAAGAACTCCTCGTCGTTCTGTGATAATCCTAGTAAATCATCATATGTTTGCTCAAGGAAAGTTGGAAATATTTTGGGAATGAGATCTGTGGCACGGAATTATGGTTCTGATTAAAAGTGTTCACACTGATCGTGAAGAGACGTTCTCATAATTCTTGACGATTTTCTCTTGCTGAATCGAAGGATCCGTTTCTAGTGTACCATGAAGATAGAGCCTGACTAGCGTTGATGTAATTTTCTTTCATTTTCTTGATGGAAGAAATGTTTTTCATTATTTGACTAGTATCGTCTTCTTTGCTTGGCTCATCCAAACTAGTGATGCCATACAGAAGCAATTCATGTGTTCTTTCTTCATTTGATTGGATTACCAGGAATGATGGAGCTTTAGGACGAGTGCTTGCCATATTCGAATGCATATCAGATCTTTTTCAAGGAAAGACAGTCTAGAGACGTGTCTTAGAACTTGAAGCTGCAGCTCACACCCTTTGGAAGACTTGAACTGTCTCGGCACTAATTTATTATACCTACTAGTAGAAACAGTGCGAGTGGGGATTTTTTATTTTCCGTCTTATCAACGTTCCTGCAAGCGAACAAATACACACGATAAATAATTATATTCATTTAAACAAAGAAAAATGAATAAACTAGGTAACAAGATTTCAAAATTTAACTTACAAGTTTATAGATTTGGTGGATGCAGCAGACTTTTAAATAGAGGTATTACAAACGCGTTATGTTTGAATATCAATCTATACCTATGAGCGACTGAAACAGAATTAGAAAATGTAATCTTAGAAATAAATATTTAAATAACTGAACTTCCAAATGTCTAATAGAATCGCAACCGCAAGAAGTAGAGTAATAGAAGTGGAGACTAGCAGGAATAAAAATGAAAAATAGTTAGTTTAGGAAAAAATACACAGGACTTGAAGAAGTAATCTGACATAGAAAAAGGACAGGTCGGGAAAATTGATTGATAAGCTAGCCACCTGAGCGAAGATTGTTCAGTGCGAGCCTATTTATCCACCATTCTGCCTATTCGCGATTCAACCTATCCACCGCGAAAGAAGCCGTGGATAAAGAATTTAGCTACACACAAATTCTAATGCTGGGTACACTAGCCAGTTAGGTTACAAAATTGGAAGAAAATTTAAATATATACTAGCACGTATTTGTAAAAGAAAGAATTAATAAAGTGTGCTTAATTAATAAATTGGACAGCATGAATAAGAATTTAAAGGACATTCACATCAATTTGCCAAACATCACTTCATAGAGACCCAATAAATATTCAGCTGTTACACCTGTGAGCACTGATTAGAAAATGACGTTTCTTCGAGGCAACAATGTTATCCATGACTTTTAGAAAAAATAATCAATAAACTAAATATCAAAAACATAATATAAAAGAAAACCATAGAATACAAATATTGAAAATTACATATTGATTGCGTATTTGCGCTTTTATGGCCTTACTTAGATGATAGAAAATACAAATATAATATGAAAGAAAATTGCCTCTAGGGGATACTATTATTAAATTGTATTAGAAAATAAAATGGTAGACTGCGCTTGACTGCCGTCACACTAATTACTCTACTTTATCGTGAATAATTGAAGGAGAATTTATTATTATGGAAAATTTACTGGCAGAATTTTGAAAGTTAATGGCCGTATTGAATTCATCGAAAGAATAGTTTCAAGGGAGTTTGAAATATTTAGGTAAGATATATCAGGACACTCTCCCATCCCGTAACACTCACACATGTGGAGTTTCATGATTGATCTTCTTTTGAATTCACTTAATTTGTTATAAATATAAGCTATGAAAATTCCAGTTTAAAATTCATAAATTAACCATCACTTTCCTCTTTGACTTTTCCATACTCTTTTTCTTTTCGCTCTAAGATTTTTGATGGGGATGAATTGATATAAAGGTAGTTTCTTTTTCTTTGCTGTTACTGTTTGTTCTTTTATTCGTCATTTTATCTTCATTCTCCCAGTTTATTTCTATCATTTTGCTATTTTTTTTTCGCTGTCATCTTCTATAGTATGATTGGATCTATTTTACCTCCTGTTATACTTCTTCAATTGTTTTGATGACCAGAGCTGTTTCATTAGTTTCTAGGTTCATCAATTTGGCAATTAGAACTCAATCAGCTTAATAATGTCTCAGAGGGTATATTTAAAATTTCTGTTTTGGTTTTCCTCCGTGCTATGACTAAAAAAGTCACTGCCTGTTTGAAAACTGTGCATCGGATTAAAATATGATTGTACCTCACTGCGTGTGTGGGTGAACACACTCTGTGATTGTTTAATGACCTAACAAGGGGGGTGGTGGGGCGACAAAACTCACGATATATCCAACTGATCAATTTTATTTATACCTCAGACCGAATTTTCCGCTCAAATCTAGTGTTAAATATGTGTCAAAACATGTCCAAATTACTAATGTTACGTATCATTGTACAACATTTAATGATGTTATCTGCTTTAATAAATACACTACACATTTTAGTATTCATAATTTCAATTTTTTTATCATTGCTCTTCAATAATATCGTTATAAAAAGAGATCGAATTTTGTGAGCTTCGATTATATAAAATTTTGATTTTATTGAATTTAAATATTGGATTAGATTGTGTAACAGTATCAATTGAATGTTTTATTACTTTTTGGTAGAAATTCAGTGTATTTTGAGTAAAACTTGATATTCAATACCATATTTATTGAATAAAAATGTATTCCCCCATCACTACCTTACCCCATCATCGTTCCCCAAGGTTGAGAGAGGGAGGAATAATATTACACTTCTACTCTCTATACTTTTTCCAAGTTAATTTGACACAGTAGAAAATAATTTGGCAGAAATGATAAACGAATAGGCACAAGTGAAAGCCAAGATTGCAGAAGTGAAAATGAAAATTGCAAGCGAGACAATCAATTACAATATTAAAGATTTTTGATGTAAATTCCAACCCCAATCATATTATTAGATAATTCAATCTTTTCAACTATACACTACCCAATAACAAGAGACTACCTAATTATACGATAGTACCTAATGAGAAAATACTACCCAATTATTGGATACTATTTATGTGAACTGTCGTAAAACGGTCAGTCGGATCAGAGATTTGCGTGACAATGGAATAAGTGTGGCGTTGGACTTTTGCTTTCTGACAATATAGAATAAAATCTGATCTTTATATAAAAGAGGTCAATAGTAATGTTATTTTCACAATTAGCAATTTTACTTACGTCAAATGTGAAAGATTAAAAATGAAAGATATTCGAGAAACTAAAGGATTCGAGCTGGAAAATACGCTCCACAAATGCAAGTTTAGAACGTTATCTTTAGATGAAAGGTGTTGAGAATTGACGGTTCTCTAAGTAGTTCTCGATTGTTCGTGGAGTAAGCTTTCCGAGACGAAGATAATTTTTTCAGGAAGAATAAAACTTGAGCTGGTTTGTCATTAACCATCTGGTACAAAGCTGCGCCAATGGCATAGCTGTCAGAGAAGATTTAATATCCTGTTGATTTGAGTTTCGGAAATGATAATTTCTGACGATTGACGAG